>CAUYQU010039581.1:0-40709 GCA_963574635.1 Cheracebus regulus | reverse complement strand
CATGGTGAGTCTAGGTCCAGCAGTGGTGCTTCATGCCAAGCCCCATCGCATGGGAAGTCTGGATAAAAACAACTGGACTGGTGGCCGGGCGTGGTGGCTCATGCCTGTAATCCCAGCACTTTGGGAGGCCAAGGCAGGCAGATCACCTGAGGTCAGGAGTTCAAGACCAGCCTGGCCAACATGGCAAAACCCTGTCTCTACTAAAAATACAAAAAAAACAGCTGGGTGTGGTGGCTGTAATTCCAGCTACTTGGGAGGCTGAGGCGGGAAAATCGCTTGAACTCAGGAGGCGGAGATTGCAGTGAGCCGAGATCGTGTCATTGCACTATAGTCTGGATGATAAGAGCAAAACTCCGTGTCAAAAAAATAAAAAGAAACAACTGGACTGGAGAGGATGGGTCAGCAGAGAAGCTGCTGTCACCCCACACACTCTCCCCTCAAGTGTCAAGGATAGTTTTGGCAGGAGAAAGAAGTCCTCCTACCCAAAGAGGTGCTCATCCTCCATGGGGTCAGCATCCAATGACCCCAGCTGGGCCCTGGCATGAATGAGAGAGGCCTTTCTCAGTGCCCAGTGTCAGCGCCCATGCCTGGTTATTCTGCAGTGATCGCCAGCACCTGTGGAGGCCTCGGGTGGGAAGGAGACATTAAATTAATGCCACACAGTCCAAACACAGGGGGCCCTCTAGAAAATGAAATTTCAATGAGCAGGTCTTGTCGGCTGGCTGACCACCTGCACACGGTTAATGAATAAGTAATAGGGCCAAATTATAGCTGTCACCATCCATTTTCCACAGCGGCGCCTGCCTTCGGCTACAAATAATGCCACCTTGCGACTCTCACTCTGCTCACGGTGAAAGGCAGCGGCACTTGCTCCTCCGCGGTGGAGCCAACCATCTGAGGATGTCATCAGCTGGTCAGAGACAAAAGCAGGCCTCGCCACAGTGACGCAGGCGCCTACGCACAAAGACCACTCCCGAGCAAGGCTTCCTCACAGGGGCCACAGAGGGGACAGCGATGCCTGGGAGGCCGGAGACCAGGACCAGTGACCAGGCCTGCCCAGGGTCAGCATCCCAAACCATCCAGGCAGCAGCCGAGGGAGCTCCTCAGCCTCTTCTCAGAGGCCTGCGCCCTGCAAAGAGAGCCCCCCACACCTTGCCGATCACAGACAGCATGGGAGGGAGCCACCAGAGAGGCTGGGGAAGCCTTCGTCCTTGGGGCAGTGCTGGGAAAAACACACAACACACAACACAGTCTCATCACAAACACCCAACACACCACACACACCCACACACAACACAGCACACTCAAACCCACCACACCCCATCACAACACCTTACACACCACTCACACACCCCCACACACACCATCAGAAACACCCTACACACACACCCACACACAACACAGCAGACTCACACCCACCACACCCCATCACAAACATCATACACCACACTCCCACACACAACACACATACCCACACACACCCCCTCACATGCACCCTATACCACACACCCACACATACTTCCATCACAACCTACATACCACACACACACTCCCATCACAAACACCCTACACACCACACACAAAAACACACCCCCATCACACCTACACACCACACACACTCCCACTCATAACACAGTACACACATATTCCCATCACAACCTACACACCACACACACAACACACACCGTCACAAAAATGTACACACCACACATTCCCATCACAAACACTCTATACACCACATACACACCCACTCACAACACGGCACACATGCCCACACACTCCCCCTCACATGCACCTACACACCATACACCCACACACAACACAGAACACACACACACCACCATCACAACCACCTACACACATCACACACAACACAGCACACACACACCATATGCACCCTTCCTCATAAACACCTTACACACCATATCCCCATCACGAACACCCTACACACACCACCACACACACACCACAAACACAGCACATGCCCCCCCACAAACAACATACTCTATATGCATCACACACACACCTCACACACACGTCCTCTCCATGCCACATCCATCCATACCCACCCCTTCACACGCACCACACCACACACAGGTGCACACTCCATACGCACATACAGCCCCCCACACATACATCATACATGTGCAAACCCTCCCACCATACCCGCATCCATCTCTCACACGAGAAGGGGGTATGGCCCTGGGGAGGCTGAGCGCCTCTCCTGCACACCCAGGGCTGGGGATGGAACAGGCTGCAAAGATTCCAGGAGGGTCCCCCAACCTGATCCAAAGTGGCTCCCAACCCTGGGCTCTGAAGCTGCCTGGGGCACTGACTCACAGAGGCCCTGGACACCCCACAGCCAAAGCTACCCTTCGCTGCGCCCGACTCCAATGGAAAATGGTGGAAAACATTCTCACATCAAAAAGACAACACACTGTTGTAAGCAGAGACTGAATAAAAATGCATTCAAAGCTACTACCCTCCCCTCCCAGGACCGGCCTGGGGTGAGGAGTGGGCCGTCCCCAGGCTGCCCACGGTCCCAGGCGTCTGCAACCCTGAAAACAGCAAGACGGGTTCTGCAGGAAGTGGCAGATCCTGCAGACGGGGGTGTCGTTTCCCTGGGCGACTTTGGATCGCAGTATCTGCCAGCTGGATTTTCAAAAGCCATCAGATAGGGACTCAAAAGGAAGCTAAGGAGCTGAAGGTCAAAGGTGCAGTCTGGTGGGTTTTGCTTGCAAAGGCCAGGTACTCCCATCAGCCTCGCTCCAGGTGCCCTATTGATTCCAGGAGCCGCTGGAAGCAGCCGCACGCAATCAGATCTGGCCACTCCCCAGCTCCAGTCCCACACAATCAACCCCACCCCCACTGCCCTGTTACAACTGAGCCTTCTCTCCCGGGGGCTCAGGATGGGGAGACTCAAGACAGGGTTACCTCAGGGCAGAGGAACAAAGAGGTCTGCTGGGGGTGGCCATGGCAGGGAGCCAGGACTGCAGGCACAAGAGTCCACCTCTCAGCTATGGGGCCAGAAGACCCCTTGGGACCAAGGCCCCCTGATCTGACCTGCCCAGCGTGCACACAGCCTTTTCCAACAGGGGAGACCCCTGCTAGAAACCCCTAAACAGAAACACCCAGTGGAGCCCTGCTCAGGCCCTGATCAGACATTCCCTGAAGCTGTTCCTCCTCAGTCCACGTCTCACAGAAGAGGCATCCTCCCCAGCTGCTTCTCTGAGCAGTGAGACATGTCAACAGGCTCTGGGCCAGCAGCGAGGGCCATGAGGAGGCTGAGAGCGCAGCCAGCTCAAAACTGCAGGTGCCACTCAGAGCCAAGAGTCAGCTGGCACAGGAGCCCTAGCTAGTCCTGAGATGTGCCACTTGCAAGAAGGGCTGAGGCCACTACTCTGCTCTGGGTGGCAAGAAGATGCTGGGAGAATGCTCCTGTGGAAAGCAGACCTAAACTCTTCATCACTGCTGTCCCAATTACAAGGGCTGGGGAACAAACAAATGCAACATTTAATGGAGTGCAAAACCACCAATCATGTTCATGGACTCTGAAAGTTGAGAATTCAGACTGAGCCCAGAGAGGACAGAGAAGCTCTGCTCCACGACATCTAGGACCTCAGCAAGTGGAAGGCTGGGGCTCAGAACCACCTGGGGCTCATGCACGCTGGCGGCTGGTGCTGCTGGCGGCTGGGGTCCCCCTTTGCAGGGGGGAGTCTGTGCTTCCTCATGGTGTGGTGGCTGGGTTCCCAGGGCGAGCACCCTACAGGAGAGAACCAGGTGGAAGCCACAGTGCACTTTACAGTCTAGCCTCAGATGTCACACAGCAACACTGCCACATCCGTCATGAAGCCCAGACCTGGATCAGACAGGAGGAGGGAAAATACATGTCACCTGCAGACAGCGAGTGGCCGGAAACACTGCTGTGGCCATTTTTGGACAAGACAACCTGCCTCCTGGAACCATCCCCACCCCATGTCAGTGTCGCAGATGTAACCGTCCCCGGAGTGGCCAGCACTATAACTCCAGTCCTGGGGGGGGCCTCCCAAGCAGCATCACAGGGAAGGAACTGGAGCCCCAAATACGACCAGACCCACTCGCAAGCCCCACAGCCTCTCAGAAGCCACACTGAGCCAGCAGACAAGCTCAGCTTCCGACTGCAGCTCCAGCAAGACCTGGTAGCAGGACCCACGCGGGTCACATCACCACGCTGAGCCACTTCCTCTTTTATAACAGGGCAGTCATAAGGATTCCACTGGGAATGGGATGAGGGTTGACAACAAAGATCGTGACAGGATGAGAAGGCGCTGTCAGGCAGGGGCTCCGAGGGGCAGCCTGGCAGGACCCCCAAAGGCAGCCAGCCTGGGTGTGTCTACTCCGTGCCCTTATTCCCAGGGGCCGAGCCAGGAGACCACCCCCAGGAGAAACAGCTTCTTTTCTTCTGCTGCCAATTGTGCTCCAGGCTGAGTCCTGCCCAGCAAAGATCCCAGTCTTGCCTGGCTGGGATCCTGCCAAGCAGCCCAAGAGCAGAATGATCACCAACTTGTAAGCCCAAACCCCTCACCCTGAAACAGCAGGAACGGCACACACCAACAAAGACAGAAATGAAGTCTGCACTGAAGGGAGGGGCGGGGAGGGTGGCGCTGGAAGCAGGGGAAGCCCCGCTGTGGCCCCAGCCCTCGGCACAGAGCCCAGTCCCTGTGGCAGCCAGGGGCCTTGTCATTCAAACTAGCCACAGCCTCTTCAGCCCACCTAGTAATGAGCGTTCTGGGGCGCCAGGCAGCAAAGGCTGCAATTTATACATTAGCCCGGAATAATCACTCTGCAAGCGGAGATGACACACGGCGAGGTGGCCAGTATTTAGCGGGATCCTCTGATTACCTCAAACCTCCTTGGTTAAGCGTCTACCCCAGCACCTCTGAGCAGACAGAACAGCTCTGGGGATGGGGGGACCTGGAACAGCAAACACCTTGGAGGGTGGAAGGTGGAGGGTGGAGGGTGGAAGGTGCCCAGTAGCCTGAGCCTCTGCTCTATCTCACAGGTGAGCTGAGAAGGCAGGGCCTGAGCAGTGTCCAGAGGCAGGCAGCAAATAACACGCCCAGCATATCAGTGACCAGCCTCAGAGAGGGGGTCCCGAGACCCAAACCCAACCCACCACCCTCAGGCATGCACAGGGCCAAGCCATGCCTGTCAATGCCATGCAGGAGTGATAGTCCCCCAGGGCCAAAGCCTCAGGTGTTTTGTTTTTTTTTTCGAGGGGTGGGCAGGGAGCTAGAATTTCAGGATTAACAAACTGCACTTCCAAACAAACAAGGCCCCCAGCTGATAGGCTCAGATAAAGTGAAGGAACACCAGGGATTTTGCTCTCGAGTCCAATTAGAAGAAATGACACGGACACATGTGGAATGGTTTTAAGGAGCAGAGAGTTTAACAGGCAAGAAGGGAGAAGACAGAAGAAAGAAGCTCCCCCGTGTAGAGACAAAGGGAGGGGCTCCAAAGCCGAAAGAGGAGGTCCCCAGGTGCAGTGGACACCAGCCAGGTGTATGTGCAGAGGCTGGAGGAGGCGGTGTCTGATTTGCATAGGGCTCAGGGGATTGGTTTGACCAGGCACGTCATTCAGGTAGCCCTCAGAAAAAGCTGGCCCTCCTACCCTAGCCTTTCAATATGCAAATGTAGGGTGCCAAGGATGTTCTACACTCACGCTCACAGGAATATGTGGGGGTGGCCGTGTTGCCAGGAACTTGTGGGGCAAGGGCAAGAAGGCCTTGGGAATCGTCAAGTTGGGTGGACCCAGGTTCTAAAGGCCAGCATTTGCATATCAAAGTTGCCAGCCTGGCTCTGAGAGTCGGGGCTTTACAAGAAAACTTCCCAAGGACCCCTTTTCCTCTCTATCTGCCTAAAATAATTTCTTAATACCTCCCACCACACAGTCATAGCTGCAGCTCTGATATCCCTTCCCAACCAAGGGTACAGGGCTCTGGCCCGAGGCAGACTGTGACAACCCTCACCGCACAGCCTTCCTCCTGCAGCTCTTCCCTCCTCGCCATCCCCAGGCCCCCCCCCCCACCCCGGCCCTGTCCTCCTACCCTACCTCCCCTCCACCTCCCCTCCCTGCCCCCAGCCCGTGGTTGGTAGCTGCAGTGCCCCAGCCAAGTTGCTCCTTACTTTCCCATCCAGGTGGCATGGCTGGCAGGAAGCCTGGGCACAAACAGGGTTGATTTCCCAGTGTCAACGTCGATGATGCCATAGCATCCTGGCTCGGTGACACCGAATGCCCAGTGAAAGAAGGACTCCTATGGCGGGAATAAGAACTCTCGTTAGCCAGTGGAACGTGAGGTGCAAGCAGGGACCAGGTGGCTGCATTCCAGCCCTCCAGAGAGCAATGCGGCCAATCGGCTCATGTAACTGACCCTAGCCCCACACATCCCCTCCCCTCAGCACCCGGCTCCCCAGCGCATCCTCCCACAGTTTGGCAGAGGGCCGCCTGGGAGCTCCTCTACCCGACTGGGAGCCCTCTCTGATGACGCGGGTTTCAGGCAGGGGCCCGAGCCTGCCTATGTCCCCACCCCCTAGACCCACGACAGGGCACCCTGGAACCCCAGCGCGCAGCAGCACCGCACAGTCTAGCTCAGTTCTGTCTCTCTGCCACACACAAGCAGGCAAGATGCCCCCCGGATTCTGCCGCCCAGGCCGGATATCTGCACGGAAATGGATTCCTCCATTTAGGACTTCTTATTTCCCTCTCCCACCCCCGGGGCGGCTGATGACTTCAGTGTTTAGCAACGAATGCTGCGCTAAAAGGACGTCATAAAGGTATGAAGTGGAGGAGGATCTCTTCCAAAATTAGCCTTGCATACCATCAGAAAGGGAGCCAACAGCTGAATTTAGGAAATCAGTTTTTAAGCCACAGAATATTTAAACCTGGAGAAGCATCAAGACTAGCCAGAGAAAACTTATTTAGACCTCCACGTCTCTTGCAGCCATGGGATTGCAGGCGTGCAGCTGCAACAACGGACAGAGAGACGGGACTCTTTGGGCAGGAGGTGCTTTTAGTAAAGAAAAAAAAAACAGCTGCGGCGGTTTGGCAATGAATCTCAGCCCATCTGTGGCCTGCTGGGGCAACAGGGTCCAGCTAGGGAAGCCACGCCTTGCCACAGCCTCTCCACACTCGGCTTCCTTTCACATTCCCATCTCTTCACTCGCCAGGCCTCTGCATGGACACGTCCCCTAGGCTCTGCCTGACCCAGAGAGGTTCTGAAGTCAGGCTCCAGCTCTGGGCATGGCAGCGGGGAGAAAACAGCACTAGATTGAGAGTTGGAAGACAAGGTTCTAATCCCAGCTCCGCTTCTTGGTAAGTCATCTCCCCTCTAAGCCTCAGTTTCCTCATCTGCAAAATGGGTTTAGTGCTAAGATCTGTGAAAGTGGGCCCGGCTCAGAGCCTCACAGTCTTCCTGGGTGGGTGTCCTCGTGTTACTGTGCCTGGAGATTGAGTGCTGCCAGTGACTCTCAGCCATGGCCACCATGGCCAGGCTGGCTTCCCGCAGCTGGGCTGCCCACCACCCCCACAGGATTCTGTATCTTCAAGGAGAACCCAGAAAAATTCCCAGGCGAGGAAACAGAGGCTCAGGGAGGGCCACAAGAGGCAGCACTAGCCAAATTGGGGCCTCCGACTCGGCTCTGGGGAGCAGCTCCATCCCACCCCCACCACCCACCCCCACCTGCAGCCAAGGGTGGCAGGCTCACCTGGCGGAAGAGGACCCCAGTGTCCGTGCAGTAGCGCCGAGTCTCCTCCCCACCCTGTAGGACCACGACAGAGCCAGCCTGCAAGGCAGGGTTCTTCCGAAGCCGCTCACACAGGCGCTGCCGGTTCAAGGCAAAGAGCGCCAGCGGCACCTTCAGGGTTTCGTTCCCCAGCCAAAACGAGGGTCTGCAGAGGCAAGAGCACACACCGCCACACAGGCGTCTGTTAGTACCTCCAAGCATGCCCACACCCGGGGTCAGGGGTGACCAGAGGCCCAAGCCTGCCATGAAAGCCCCATCAGCATGGGGCAAGCTGCCTGAGCTCTACCAGCTTAGGACCCAGAAACAGCCCCTCACTGAGCTGCCTGAGAAATGCAGGACCTTGTCACCCCTCCACCACCCATGCTGTCCTGAGTCCACCTCCCTGCTCCTCTGCCCCGCTACCAACTGCCCAGCAGGCCACAGATCCATGCTTCCGATCTGCAGCGGGTCCCCAGTCCTCACCGGCCACTTGGTGCCCATGACCCTGGGGTCCACTCTCTCTGTGGAAACCCTGCCCAACAGCAGCCGGTTCAGGTTCCCCACCAGCCAGGCCCCGGCCCCTGGCTCAACCTCCCTGCTGGAGCCCAGCTCGGCCCAACCCTGGGGCCTCTTCCCTAACTGGCTCCCTCCTTCAGCTCAGCTGAGCTCACCTCGTCCCTCAGCTCAAAGGACCATCTGCATCTACAGACTGATGACCTCCGGCTCCAGACTCACAGACCCATGGGCCACCCTCAGCAGGCATAAGATGGCCCTGAACCAAAGCTGCTCCTCCCCACCTCCCCTGACACAAACCACCTGAGCCTGGACAGTCACCCAGGCCATCCCAGCCTCCTGTCTCATCCCACCTCCCGGCCACCAGCAAGGCCTGCACTCTACCATCAAAGCACATCCCCATCTCCAGGGCCACCTCCCCATGTCCCGCCTGGACAACTGCAGGCAACTCTCAGTGTCGCTCTTGGCCCCAGCTTCCCCACAGCCTGGTCTGCACCTTCTGCCAAAAGGGCCCTTTCAAAATGCCAATCCCAGCACACACTCCCTGCCCAACCCCACGTCGGCTGGCTTCGCTGAGTGCAGACTGCTCCCCAGCCACAAGGGCTCCAGGCCCCCACTTCACACCTGGTTTCCTCCACTGCAGCATGGGCATCCTCACTCTTCCCTAAACACCCAGAACACTCCAGTCTTTGTCACTGCAGTGCCCTGTGGGGAATGCTTTTCCCAAGGGCATCCCATGCCCTTTTACTCGGTCTCTGCAAAAACGCCCCTTTCCTACCCACCCTATCCCCCAGCTCTCTTCAGGTCTCTCTAGCGCCCCCATAACTCTTCACTTATTTGTTTGCTGGGCCTCCAGGTAATGTGTAAGTTCCCTGAGGGCAGGGACAGAGCAGGTGTCAGTATCTGTTGAATGAATGAATAAATGGATGGTGGTCCTGGCAAGCAGGCTGGAGGCCAGGAGTGGAGAGATAATGGGGACTAGGTGGAGGAGGAGTCGGGCAGAGGTGGGGTGTGCAGGAGGGAGCCCCTGCAGGCTCTCCAGCCAGGGGGCAGTGGGTGGCCATGGAGGCCAAGGAGGCAGGGACATCCCAGAGCCAGTGCGAGCAGAGAGCTCTGCCCAGGGACTGCAGTGAAGCTTCAGATGAAACCTGCCCTCACAGCGCAGCAAGGTGAAGCGGCCTGGGGCACCTCTCACACTCACCTCACGTGGGACTCTCAGAGCCCTGACACTCCTGCCAGGGTCACGTGAGCAGGTGATACCTCCTGCACATCTTGGCTCCAATATGACCTCAGGATGCTCTTCTCCGGCCTCCCTCTTTGAACCTGCAACTCTTCTCCCTGCCCAACCCTACTAGTCCCTTGCCTGAGGTTTCCCCACTTGCCCTCCAGATACACCCCACTGCTCTGCACCCAGAGGCCGACCTACCCAACCTCCTCAGCATGCACCCTGCCTCCTGCCTCCAGGTGGGCTGAGCCCACCGCAGACACAACAGGCTGGGGGCAGGAGGAGAGGGAAGACAATGGATCCATTCCTCTGGCTCCCACCCTGGGGACCCTGAAACTAAATGGCTGGGGGTGCCCCTCCATCCAGGGCCACTGCTCTGATGAGGCTGCCCTGCCCCACGGCATGGACCTTGCTGGGTTTCTGACCAGGTTCTCCCATCTTCTTTCCAGGGTTTCCTTAACACGCGCACAGCTCCGCATATGGTCTGCTCTCAACTCTCCTTAGTGGCCCCCTGGAGTGAACTCCTGGTGTGGGGCCAGGTCCCCGGCCAAGACAACACTTAGCACTTGGCGGGTGCTGCCTGGTGCTTCCTGGTGTTCTCCAGCCCATCCTTTCGGGTGGAAACACGGGGAGATGGAGCTCCAGGTGGCCTTGGTCACTGCCGTGCCCCCGCCTGGTGCCCCACCTGACACACAGCAAATGCTCAACACATATCTGCTGAATGACATACAGGGTCACACACACAGCTGTGAGATGAGAAGATGCCACATCAGCAGGCAGGAAGCAGCCCTCGAGCCCCAACCTGCCCAGGGAGGGTGGAGGGTCAGCCGCACATGCTGACATGACTAGAGCCCCCTCCCGCTCCCCCACGTGCCCTGGGGTTAGCCGGTAGCTGGGCAGACACCAGTGGCCAGGGCTTCCTCTAGGTCAGGGCTTTTCTGCCACACTCAGCCATACGGATGAAAGGGCAGAGGGAAGTCACTGACAGTTTGTAAACATGACAGCATCCCAGCTGACCGTGCTGTCAGGAACTGAAAGTGCAGTCGCCAGCACCCCGTGCTCATGTGTCCCCCACAGCCTCCCACACCCTTTCCCTTCACTCAGGAAAGCCTGTGGCTGGGGGAGCTCCAGGTGCCTCGTTCACTGCCGCGCTCCTGCCTGGTGCCCGGCCAGCTGTGGCACGGGGCAAAACTCATCCCTGCAGAGTCCCCAGCAGTACAGGGGCAGTGACACAGAGGTCCCACTATGGATGGCCTCAGCCACAGTCGTTGAACAGCATGACCGGCCGCAAATGCCCATCCTCAGCCACCGGCCTGCAGAGCCCAGCCCTGCCCACCTCTCCCACACTCCCCTCTCCCTGCCTGGCCTCCCTCCTTAATCACAGCAGGTGCTGGCTCCCCATGGCCTGACACTATGCTCCCACCTGTAATGCTTGCAGAAGAGCTGGCCCTCCCCCTGTCTAGAACCTTCTGAGAGACTGAAATTTCTCAGGGCACCGGAACTGGGATCCCAAAAGCTGAGCAGAAAACTTGATAAGCCACTTGAGCACTCAGCTGCCACTGAAAGGAAAACCTACAACCACGCTTCCTTCTCCACGGGCCTCCGCCAGGACAGAACCCACCCACCCTGTGCGGGGCTCTAGGCATGAGAAGGGCTGGCCTGAGCCACCAGACAGGACAACAACCTACAGTCATTAATTACAGGACACCATGGTATCAAGTTTTATAGACAAGCCCTTTGATTTTTCATGGCATAAACCAAACCCCCAGAGAGACTGTCAGGCCCAGAGCCAATACACATCAATTCTTCCTACAAATTCAGCAAATTCAGCACGAGTAAAACATCTCCAACAGGTTTCTGCTGCAGCTTTTGCTAACTGGCACCAGAATTTAAAACGAAAAAGTCATATCATCCCCAAGTCCCAGGGTAAATAAGCCATGCTGCACACAGCCAAGGGCACTAGAGCTCCACGGCCTCAGAGACTCACAGGACAAGTCTCTGACTCCCCAGAAGCCAGGACCCCCGCTGCCCTGGCAACAACTAGTAAGCAGCCCAGGACCAAAAACAGAGTGACCAAGACTGAAGCCAGTCCCCAAGGAGGTGATGATGCCACTGCCCCTGCAACCCACCCCTGCCTCGAAATCCACGTCCCATATCAGTACTGGGCCACCCTCTCAACAGCCACCTGCAGGCTCTCACCTAAGGCCTAAGGACGCCCGAGGATTCATCGTCAAATTCAGGGGCTCCATCTACTTGGATGGGAAAAAATTATACCTTTATTTTCTCTAACCTTCAATTCAAATGTACACTTTCTTCAATTATTAACATAAACAACAAACTACTCAATGTCAGCAGTGCATGTGAATCTGTCACCAACAAAAATCAAAGGTATTTTCATATCACATTATTGCTGTTGCAGTATCTCAAAATATCACTTCTCCTCCTCATAACGTCAAAATGAAAGCAGTTAGACCCAGACACAGTGGCTCATGCTTATAATCCCAGCACTGAGAGAGGTTGAGGCAGGCAGATTACTCAAGCTCCGGAATTCAAGACCAGAATGGGCAACAAGGCAAAACCCCATCTCTACCAAAAATACAAAAATTAGCCAGACATGGTGGCTTGTGCCTGTGGTCCCAGCTACCAGGGAGGCTGAGACAGGAGAACCACTTGAACCCAGGAGGCAGAGGTTGCAGTGAGCCAAGATTGCACCATTGCCCTCCAGCTGGGCGACAGTGTGAGACACCATCTCAAAAAAACAAAAAGGTTGTGGAGCTATTTTTAGATAGGGCCACACTGCTAAGCTCCCAGCAGGAGAGGCCAGCGAAAGATCAGCCACCTCCTACCCTCAACCTCCAGCATGGGACCAGGCACCAGGCAGATGCTCAGTGGGCTGCCCGACCATAAGCACCAGGCTGGAGAGGGTCACCATAACTGGAGAGGATCTCAAGGCAACTGGTCAGCATCCTGCACCCTGTACCTCTCTCTCCTGGGGAGGATCAGGGTGCCAAGTATACCCGGAATCAAGAGAGGGATGTGTGGAGTCAGGACCTGGGGGAGAGCCAGGGAAGGCACAGGGATACTCAGTGGCCAGCCTGCCTCCCACAGGTCCACCTGTCCCCGGGCCCACAGTCAGCCTAAGGCTTCTGCTCCAGGAGTACAAGGTTCACATTAGGGCAGGGTTGGGCTCTTGACCCAGAGTGTGAGTTCTGAAGACACTACTCCAGAAGAATGCTGATTCCAGCGTGATCTATATCCCAACAGGTACACGCCCAGGGCAGCTCAACTGTTGCCTCTTTCTGGCTCTGCAACAGCTCCTGGGAGATACTCAGTTAAAGAATTAAAGCTATTTCTTCATCCTGCGCCTCAGAATTCTGTCCCCCTTCTTCACCGCAACTTCTTCCCTCAATCACTGGGGGTCTCCCATGAAAGCAGGATGGGATGCTGGTCTAATTTAGAGTAAATCCCCTTTTCATTCATTTCACCAAGCACCAATCACAGGGCAGCCACAGACTGGCTGGGGATACAACAGAACTCCTGGGCTCTAAGGACACTAGGAGAGGCATGAAGGGAAGCAACTCCTAACCCAAATGGGCAGACATGGAAACGTGTCCGGTTAGGGGAGAAAACGGAGATTCTCTGGAGTTCTGAGCACCAAGCCTTTACTGAAGGGTTGGGAAAGGCTTCTGGGAGAGGGAACCATCTAAGCTAGGACTGCAAATAGGTGAATAATCACATAGAGGACAAGGACATTCCAGGGCCAGCAGACAAATGTGCAAGGGAAGAAGGGAATGGAAAAAGCCATGTTGGGGAGCAGATGCAGACAGGTCTGGCTGGAGCTGAGAGATTACAAATTATCAGCCCTGGCTGTGGAAAGCTCAAGGGGACAGCAGTGCCATCAAGTACCATGGGATAGGGACCCCTCTCCCTGAGGGGATGGGAGGTGACTTCAGAGCACTCTTGTCTCAACCTGAAGCCTATGTCCAGGCTAGCAAGAGACAGTAGGTTCAACCCTGAAGCACCCCCAGAGTAGCATCTCGAGTTTCAAGTTAAATCTGAGATGCTAGCTGAGAGCTTCCCCTCCTCCCCAAATCATATGGTGCACACCCCAGTCACCTGGAACTCTCACAGACCCACTCTGTCCCAGACTCTGGTAGGATTCTACAGACAACCAAATCCAACTCCCAGGGAGCCCATGGCCATGGCTGTGACTTGCTGGCATGATGCCTCGTTATGCCTGACTCTGTGATCTGTCCTGTGAGTGCAGCTGGGAGCTAAGCTTTGCAGGAAACACACTTAATCCTTCTGCTCCTAAGGAAGCCACTAGGGTCAACCTCAGGCTCAAAGTACCCACAGGAAAGCCCCATACCAGACTGGGACGGCTCTTCCCAAGGAGACTGGTAGGCTCTGGAAGCTCCCACATCCTCTCAATAGCACACCTCTCTAAGACCTGCCACTCTGTTTTGTCTCCCTCACCCATCCTATGCGGTGGCCCAGAGAATCAGTTCTGCTAGAAAAGCTCTCATTCTGGGGCCAGGCACGGTGGCTCATGCCTGTAATCCCAGCACTTTGGGAGGCCGAGAAGGGTGGATCACCTGAGGTCAGGAGTTCGAGACTAGCCTGACCAACATGATGAAACCCCATCTCAACCAAAAAATATAAAAAATTGGCCGGGCATGGTGGCACAGGACTGTAATTCCAGCTACTCAGGAGGCTGAGGCAGAAGAATCGCTTGAACCTGGGAGATGGATGTTGCAGTGAGCCAGGATTGTGCCATTGCACTCCAGCCTAGGCAACAAGAGCAAAACTCTGTCTCAAAAATAAATAAATAAATAAATAATAGAAAAGCTCTCAATCTAGGATCCAGTCAGTTCCAGATGTGCTCCGATCCAGACATCAGCTTGGTTCCTTTGGGAAAGCAGCGGGTCTCAGGCCAGCCTGGAGCCCTGAACCCAAATGCAACCCCAGGCAGTCCCTGTTAGCACCTAGCCAGCCCAGAGAGAAAGCATACCCACTGCTAGACACCAGCCTGCTCACTCTACCCTTTAAAAGGGTCACAGGCTGGGTTCAAGGATCTTTATACCCATCTGAGACTTTGTCCACTCTGTTCTCTACTTGAAAGGAGTCTTATCGCTGAAGCACTAGCACAAAAATCATCCAGGGAATGAAGCCTTCGCACACTTTTCCTGAGCTCAGAGTCAGTGTTCCTCCTTTGCAAACGCCAAGACCACAGGCAAGCAGATGGATGACAGAGTCCCATGGGTCCATCTGCTGCAGTGGCCTGTGAGTACCTAAGGGTAGGCCCAGTGCTATTCCTGGAATACAGCAGGTGCCCACAAAATGTTTGATTGGTATGTTCTAAGCTCCCCCAACTTTGGGGGCCAACTGAGAAGGCACTTTCTGTTACCATTTTCCCCACATCTTAAAAAGAGAGATACAGTCAGTCTATTAGTTCCCCCATTCTGACCTCAGTTTCCAACCTGGCATCTGGAATACTGCTCCCTCCTACACCCGCTCTCCCTACCCCACTGCGTCACCAGACCTGCACCTTCTCTCACTGAGAAGGTGCTCAATGGAGCCTATTCTTTAAAAAACAGATC
Organism: Cheracebus regulus; assembly: GCA_963574635.1. Classification (NCBI taxonomy): domain Eukaryota; kingdom Metazoa; phylum Chordata; class Mammalia; order Primates; family Pitheciidae; genus Cheracebus; species Cheracebus regulus. The sequence goes on along the minus strand of CAUYQU010039581.1, from coordinate 25,610 downwards.
CAGCAGCTTGTAACAAACCCTTCCAGCCCCTCAGGGCAAAGTCTGAAGAGGCCACCTGGAATACCACAGCTTCCAGCCGAGGCTTGCACCCCTGTCCCCAGAACACTCTGAACTCTCAACCTTTGTTCCTTATCCTGTGCTCAGACGCTCCCTATCTGGGACATTCCGCCCAACGCTCCGGTGAACCCATCTATCCACCCTTCCTCTCACTAGGACCACTCAGCCTTCTTTCATTCAGTTCAATATGGAGCACCCAGTGTGTGCAAGGCACTGGGCTAGTGAGAACCAGGAAGCAGCCCTGCCCTTGCACTCTAAATGGGGAAAAGGTAATTAACAAGTACAAACAATGCTCTATATAGTTTATCAGGCGATGATGAGGGCACAAAAGTGGGATAGATGGTTAGAGAAGGATCCTCTGAGGAGTGACATTTGGCCCCTGAAAGAAGTGGGGATGTCCCCTGCTGGGAAGAGGGAATTCCAAGCCCGAATCAAACACTGCCTCCTCCGGGGTGCCTGGAGTCCTCGCAACACCGCCCTCCCACCTGGGGGTCTTGGCAGAGAACACGCGTGTCGACCCGAACCCCCACCGCGGCCGCCAGACGCCCGCAGGTGGGCCTGAGCCAACCGGGAGGGTAGAGAGGAGCTGCGGCCCCCGCGCCGACCCTGACTCGGAGCGTGCAGCTCGCCGCCCCGCGCTCAGACGCTGGGCCCACGGGAAGAGGCGCCTGCCCGCGGCACTCAGCGAGCCCGGCTGGGGCTCTCACCCGCAGTCCGGCCGGGACAGCCATGCCCCTCTCCACGCCAGCGGGAAAGAGCGAGGGAGGGGCAGCACTCACCCGGTGGCCGCCGCCATGTTCGCCTTGCACCGGCGTCACGTGAAGTGCGGCGTCAGCTGAGCCCCTCCGGGTCTCACTGCAGGGGGCGGGTCAGGGGCGAGGTCAGGGGCGGGGCAGGGGCGGGGCAGGGAGTCCTTGACCCGCCTCCTCCAGCGCCAAACTCCACGGGACGGGAGAGGGCAGGACCTGGGGATGGGCGGGGCCCTAATGGGGCGGGGCTCCGGAAAGGGGCGGGCCCGGGAGCGCGGCCAGGATACAGGGACATGCTGCAGGCGAGGGAGGGGCGGCGGGCAGCATCTGCCACCTTTGCGTGGTGGGAGGGAGGTCCCGAAGCAGAGGACATACACCTTGGTTCTTGTTCAGCCCCCGATCTGGCGTCCCAACCCTCCCGGGAGGAAACTCGTAGGAATAAAGAAGCAACGTGGGGCGCGGCGCGGTGGCTCACGCCTGTAATCCCAGCACTTTGGGAGGCCGAGGGGGCCTGATCACGAGGTCAGGAGTTCGAGACCAGCCTGACCAACATGATGAAACCCCGTCTCTACTAAAAATACAAAAATTAGCCGGGCGTGATAGCCCGCGCCGGTAATCCCAGCTACTCTGCAGGCTGAGGCAGGCGGATTGCTTGAACCCAGAAGGTGGAGGTTGCAGTGAGCCAAGATTAGGCCGTGCACTCCAGCCTGGGCGACAAAGCGAGACTCTGTCTCAAAAAAAAAAAAAAAGAAACAAGGTAAGAAGTGAGGGTGGAGACCTACCCAGGCTAGGGTCGGGGCAGAGGTGGGGATTTTTGCTTAAGAAGGGAAAGGGCTTGAGCAAAGGCCAGGGGGCAACTGGAGGAATCCAGAGGTGCAGTGTCCAGGAGAGTGTGCAAGATAGAGGTGCAGCCTAAGGGAAGCAAGGGCCAGACCCTGCAGGGCCTCCACTATGGGGCCTGTGAGTTGGGTCTGATAGAATCTTTCATAGGTCCCCTGGGCTGCAGAATGGAGAATCTAGAGGAAGGGAAGCCAGGGAAGAGGGGTGGAAGCCAGAGAGGAGAAGTGGGCACAGCAGAGAAGGGTTTAGGAAGGAAAGTCTGCCAGAAGCCTTGCTCCTCTGCCCCACTGGGCACTGGTACTGGGTGCAGAGTCCAGCAGAGAAGGGGGAAGGGACCCTGCAACAGACGCTGCCCTCCCTACTGCCAACAGGGTCAGGGCATTACAGGCATGGCCCAGATGCGTTGCAAATGTGAGCTCATAGAAACCTTGCCACATTCCTATGAGGTCAAGACTATCTTTAAGTCCATTTTACAGATGAGGAAACTGAGGCCAGAGAGTACTCACACAGGGGCTAGCTCATGCAGCCATACCCTGAAGAGTGATCTTGCTGCCCCTGTGAAGGAAGGGGGCCCAGTCCCAGATGTGTGTGGACAGGTGGATGGGTGGCCCAGCATAGGCCCTTGGGGCTCCTGACCCCAGCCTGCAGCTGTCCCATAGCTGAAGTGGCTTCTGATTAAAGGTTGTGAGTTAGAGGATGCTTCTTGTTTCTTTGTCGAGACAAGGATGTGGGTCACCATGGCTAGGCTGGTGGGAGCCAGGGGCTATGACTGGAGAAGCAGCTGCTGTTTATCCCCACGAAGCAGGGAGGAGAATAGGCCCCTTATATAGGAAGAAGGGAGCCGGCCATAAGCAGGGTGGTGAAGGGCACCTGAAGCCCAGCACCATCCCTGGTGTCCTCATCTGCCAGGAGGGAGCTAATGGGGCCACCTCACAGGGCTGCTAGAGGGTTTCACACTCAAATCTGAAGGCACTGCCAGACAGGACAAAGCTGCCAGGAGGAGGGTGGTCCCTCCACACAGGCCCTCCCACCTCCCGAATCCAGATAAGGAAAATGAGAGCTGATGGAAGATGGGGACTTCATCCCTTCTACCCCTTCTTACCACACATGGGCACTTTGCATGGGTTCCTGACCTCCAGACAAGGTCCAAGAGGAGCTCTTCCCACCCTCTTGCCAGTTCCAGGGAGGAGAATAGAGACAAGGATTCACACCCCCCTGCCTGGCCCAGGACCCGCCCCACACACACCCAGAACTTGGAACAGCCCCCCATTAAGCAGTAGCTCTGCCTTCAGCTTAAGAAACTCAACTCCCAGCCATTGCGGTGGCTCACGCTGTAATCCCAGCACTTTGGGAGGCCGAGGCAGATGGATCACAAGGTCAGGAGTTCAAGACAAGCCTGGCTAAAATGGTGAAACCCAATCTCTGCTTAAAAAAAAAAACAAAATTAGCCAGGTATGGTGGCGCATGCATGTAATCCCAGCTACTTGGGAGGCTGAGGCAGAAGAATCGCTAGAACTTGGGAGGCAGAAGTTTCAATGAGCCGAGATCGAGCCATTGCACTCCAGCCTGGGCGATAAGAATGAAAGTCCATCTCAAAATAAAAAAAGAAAGAAAGAAAAGAAACTCAACTATTAAGGGGCACTTAAAATATATATAACAAAGGGTGAGCAGAATGCATTGCACCTGCCCCCACCATTTCTTTTGACATAAAATATGACAAAATTAAGCCAGCTGCCAGCTGAGTCCTTACTAATGTGAAAAAGAAGTAATTATCCCAAATACTCTCAAAATAATAGGAGGAAGGCACTCACCAACTGAGTGGAGCTCCCTTGTTTGTGGGCAGTAATATGGAGGCACTGCCCGTGACCCCTGCCCACCCAGATCCCCCCCCCTTTCCCCTCCGCATCAGGGGCTCAGGCAGGGCTGCTGCCCCTCACTCTTCACCCCTCCCTATCAGAGGCTCCAGCAAGGCTACTCCTCACCCCTCACCCCTCCTCATCAGAGGCTCTGGCAGGATTGCTCTCACTCCTCACCTCTCCCCATCAGAGCTATGGCAGGGGCTCCAGAAGCCGCCCAGATTGTGGGAGAAGACTGCGTAGTTACTCATGCAGGGCAGACCCAGGACATTGCTGGGAGCCAGGAGGCAATTGGGGGAAGATTGATTTTAGAGAGTCGAAGTGGGAGTGTGTAAATCAGCTGAGGCAGCGCGCCAGGCAGCACTCTCACGCAGCATTGCCTCCGAGGTCATGGGGCCTCAGCTGAAACAGTCTCCCCTCGTCAAGCCCTACAGGTGGCTGGGAGGTGTCTGAACTTGGTCAGCCTGATAGCCTGGTAGCCGGCCCAGCGTTATTCTCCAGAAGGGCCCCGCCCCTGCCAGGACCTGCAAAAGAAGCTTCACCCTGGGAAAACACCTGTGTCCCGGTGATACTGTGTCCAACCAGATCTCCCTCCCCCGCCCATTCCCCACAATCTAGCCCCCATTCTTGCAGCTCCGTGGATGGTGCTAATGGCTGGCTGTCTGGAGACAGCGGGCACAGATGTGATGACCTGCTAGGCTCTGAGTCACAAGCCACCCTTGGGCCATGAAGGGGAGGTCTCCGGGAAAAGCCTTGTCCATCTTCTGCTGTGCATCGAGGGCACTAGTCTACCAGAGGTTCTGTGGGACCGCACTGGAGGTAGCGTGGATGCTGGTTCTGCCCCGCACTGCCTAGTTGTTGCCCATGGCACCAGTCTGGGACTGGCCACGCTGTGAAGGCCAGGGGCCCAGACCCTGCCCTTGCCAACAGGATCTTCAGTCTGGGGACAGAAAGGAAGAGGAGCCCTCCACATTGTCCCTGGGGGCCACCATCTGGGAGGGATGCAGTACGGGGCTTCGAGGCTCCTGCTTCCTCTTGGCTACTAGGGAGATCCTGGGGGATTCTGAGTTGGAAGCTGCTGATCCAAGCCCCTCTCCAGCAGGAGCTTGGGAGGATCAGCGGAGAGAACTGAAAAGAGCCAATAAGAGCCAATAAACCGGCCGGGAGAAACAGCTCACGCCTGTAATCCCAGCACTTTGGGAGGCCAAGGCGGACAGATCACCTGAAGTGGGGAGTTCAAGACCAACCTGACCAACATGGAGAAACCTCATCTCTACTAAAAAATACAAAATTAGCTGGGCATGGTGGTGAATGCCTGTAATCCCAGCTACTCAGGAGGCTGAGGCAGGAGAATTGCTTGAACCCTGGGGGCGGGGTTGCGGGGAGCCGAAATCGCACCATTGAGCTCCAGCCTGGGCAACAAGAGCGAAACTCCATCTCAAGAAAAAAAAAAAAAAAAGAAAAAGCCAGTAAACTAACTGGATGGGGCCGCCAGCCTCAGATGGTAAAAGCCCTTACAAGACAGCATTTGGGTGTTTTGCGATTGTCTGATTTTGCTGAGAAGAGAAGACTGGATGCAGAAGGCCAGCACCAACTAAACAGAAGAGGAAAAACAGAGGGGGCTGTGGGTGTGAGATGGGGGCAGGGTGCCTATGACAACCCAATGTCTTCTGAAGTGGGAAGGCAAGGAGCATGATGGCCGTGGAATGCCCAGGAGGCCGTCTCTCCACCTGGTTCTGTCAGATCCCAGCGTTGGGCCTTTGCAGGGCCTATAGCCACAGCCACGGCTCCCCCACTCCAGAGGCCTGTGTGACCTGTTCCTTCCTCCAGGGCTACACCCCAGTTGTCACCACCATCCATCAGCCCCCGCTCCTCCCAGGGGCCTCACACCACGTTCTACTCCTCCGGTCCTTTCTCCCCTAGCCCAGCCCACCTGGGCATCTATCTTCCTGCAGAAAAGAGGCAGGCAGAGCTGAGGGGCCTTCCCAAGGAAGCCCCCGTCACCGCCTCAGATGAAGTGGTCCCTGCTGAGTGCTTTGCCGGGGTCTACGAGGCAATTCAAAATGAGAAATGGAACAGTGGCTCCGGAAAGGCAAATCATTCCAACAGCACCTGAAAGCATCGAAGGAAACAAGCTCTTTTTGTGTGTGTGGAAATGGGGAATATATTGTTTCTCACTGTTTGGAAGACTGTTTTCCCATCTTGAAATCACAAGCTGTTTTCTTCCAGAGAGACTTATAAATACATCCAATTATCGACATTCAATATAGGAAATAAAGTTCTGAAATGGCTTTCTTCCGCACACACGCGGAGTGAGCCGGCCAGGTTGGGCCGGTGATAATTACTTTTATTTCTTACGAGTGGGTATCACTGCGGAGTGGCTGGAAGCTTCACCTTTTATTGCCTTCACCTTTTATTACATTTCCCATGTTGTGCAGGGCTATTCATTGGTAACTTTATTATCCCATTTCAAGATCTTGATAAAAAACAAATGGATGAAATTTCTAATTTCAAAAAGTATGGGCCGGGCACAGTAGCTCACAGACAACCAAATCCAACTCCCAGAGAGCCCATGGCCATGGCCGTGACTTGCTGGCATGGTGCCTCATTATGCCTGACTCTGTAATCTGTCCTGTGAGTGCAGCTGGGAGCTGAGCTTTGCGGAAAACAGACTTAATCCTTCTGCTCTTCAGGAAGCCACTGGGGTCAACCTCAGGCTCAAAGTACCCACGAGAAAGCCCCAGAACAGCCTGGGACCACTCTTCCCAAGGAGACTGGCAGGCTCTGGAGGCTCCCACACCCTCTCAATAGCACACCTAAGACCTGCCACTCTGTTTTGTCTCCCTCACCCACCCTATGCGGTGGCCCAGAGAATCAGCTCTCATTCTGGGGCCAGGCGCGGTGGCTCACACCTGTAACCTCAGCACTTTGGAAAGCCAAGGAAGGTGGATCACCTGAGGTTGGGAGTTCAAGACCAGCCAGACCAACATGGAGAAACCCTGTCTCTACTAAAAAGACAAAATTAGCCGGGTGTGGTAGCACATGCCTGTAATCCCAGCTACTCAGAAGGCTGAGGCAGAATTGCTTGAACCCGGAAGGCGGAGCTTGTGGTGAGCTGAGATTGTGCCATTGCATTCCAGCCTGGGCAACAGGAGCAAAACTCTGTCTCAAAAAAAAAAAAAAAAAATATGAGTACAAAATCCAGAGCATCAGGGTTTGGTTCTACACCTTGTAACCTGGAGAGCAACCCCCCGGGGGGGATGGACTGCCCCTCCGCCCAGCTCCAAGTGACTGAATGTCACTGACTGGACAGTGGGTCTCTGCTGGCATTCACAACTGTTCCTTTCTTTTTTTTAAATAGAGATGGGGTCTCATTTTGTCATTAAGGCTAGAGTGCAATAATGTGATTACAGCTCACTGCAGCCTCAACTTCCTGGGCCCAAGTGATCTTCCTGCCTCAGTCTCTTGAGTAGCTGGGACTACAGGTGTGCACCACCACGCCCAGCTAATTTTTAAATTTTTGAATTTTGAATTTTTTGTAGAGATGAAGTCTCTCTATGTTGCCAGGGCTTGTCTCAAACTTCTGGCCTCAAGGCATCCTCCTGCCTCAGCTTCCCAAACCTCAGGATTGCAAGGCATGAGCCACTGAACCTGGCCTCAGCTGTCCCTTTTAAGGACTCTGCTCAGGGAGTCATTTTAATTTAATTTAATTACTTATTTATTTTATTATTATTAATATTTTTGAGACGAAGTCTTGCTCTGTTGCCCAGGTCGGAGTGCTGTGGCATGATCTCGGCTCACTACAACCTCTGCCTCCTAGGTTCAAGCAATTCTCCAGCCTCAGCCTCCCAAGTAGCTGGGATTACAGGCATGCACCACCACACCTGGCTAATTTTGTCTTTTTAGTAGAGACAGGGTTTCGCTCAGGCTGGTCTTGAACTTCTGACCTTGTGATCTGTCTGCCTCAGCCTCCCAAAGCACTGGGATTACAGGTGTGAGCCACCCCGCTCAGCCCAGGCTGTCATTTTAAGGATACTTGCAGCATTTCCTAAAAGCACCTTCCTGTCCTGTCCATGCCACCGTCAAGATGAGACCACCTGTGTCTCCTCCCTCTCTGTCCACTGGGACTGCTCCTGACCCCACCCCGTCTCCACTTTCTCCTCAATATCTTGTCTCTCCTCCAGCCTCTGCCTTCCTGTGGCTCTTTTGCCGCTCACCTGCACGACGACTTGGCTGCAGTCTCTTCTCATTCTGAGCCCCGACACATCAGGATTTTTCATAGCAAGCAGCCCCTAAGTCTCACGTCAAGTAGAAGAGGGATGTATTAGAAGGCTGTCCAGCTGCACAGTTGCAGGAGAGGCAGACTCAGAAAACAGGCAGCACCAGGGAGGCTGGCAGCCGAGTGCACCACCAGGCTATCCCCAGGACCTGGCAGCTGGCACGGCTGCTCAGACTCTTGCCACCACCTCTGCCCCTGGGCATAACTAGGACTGATGCAGTGTACTGGCTTCACCCCTGCATGGCCAAAGCTCTTGGCAGGCAGTACAGGCGGTTGCAGCGCCCAAATCTCATGCCCTGACCCTGGCTATCAAGTCCTTTTGGCTTCTGCAGGGGGTGGGGATGTGCGTGTAGGGGGTTGGGAGGGGATTAGGTAAATGACATCTCACCAAGTTCCATTTTCTGAATAGGAGGGGTTTAAGATGCTGGTAATATACACAACCCACCCCCACAAGTAAAACCTTGAAAAAGTTTAGCTTGGATAAAAGCCTGAAAATTTCAATCAGAATGTCTAGAATGCAGATATTTTCATTTTAGCATAAGTATGAGTTTCTTGTTTGATGGTTTGGTATAATTTAAATTTTTGATGTACATGCTGGGGGACGGGATACACAATTTTCTTTCTTTTTTTGAGTGGTGGGGGGACTAGGTCTCCTGTCGCTGAGGCTGGAGTGCAATGGGATACCATCACAGCTCAGCCTCAAACTGTTGGGCTCAAGGGGTCCTTCAGCCTCCGCCTCCTGAGCTGCTGGGACCACAGGTGTGTGCCACCATCCCAGCTTACTTCCAGTTTCTTGGCTCTGAAGCTCTTACTTAGCTCCACCTCCATAGCATTGCCAAATAAATATCCCCGAGCACAAAGTGCTCGAAGAGAAACTGTGTGGTAGAGAAAGAAGTGCACAGACAGAGCTCTCCCAGAGCCGGGGCCAAGAGGACACTTGGGGCCTGCAAGGACCAGGGGCTGCCATGGCTGATGTGAGCTCAGACCCCGCGTGTCCCCGCCCCACTTCCCCACTCTGGCCCCACCACCCGCCTGCCTCACTCCAATCCCACTGCCCAAACTCCATCTATCCCTGCTACTGGCCCCATCTTCCAACCTCCACCTCCTGGCCCCAGAGTCCCTACGCTCAACCCCAGCTTGACCCCTGACCCCCACCTCCACCACGCCAACCACTACCTCTGACTCTCATCTCCCTGAAGCTCCCCTTGCCCTGCCCCTTGTCCCGCCCCGCCCCCCCCCTCCCCAGGGCCTGCTAACTCCTCCCACCTCATCTGCTCAGCCCTGGAGAGAAATGGGAACCGATCTCTTGGTGGGGTGGCTGCTGGTGAGAAAGAAAATGGTATCTGAGGCTTTTACTCAAGGAAGGGAATATCCCTCTCCCGCTCCCAGGACTTGCAAGGCAGCACGCAGCCCCCTCCTCCTTCCCAGTTTTCAGCCTCCTGTGTGGTTTCCATGGATTCGAAGATTTCCTTCCAGCACCTGAGCCCTGAAGCAAGGGGCAGGGGAGGGAGGGAAGGACCCAGCCATCTAGGGGAGAGTGGTGGGGAAGCTGGTCCAGGAGGGACCCCACAGGTCTGCCGGCCCTACCCCCTGCTCCTAGGGACCCCGAGGTTGGGCACCCAGGGGACTCGCTGGGGACTTGCTGGGGGGTCCAACAAATCCCACTCTCCTTCTGGATGGTCCAAGGGAGGGCATCCCATTGGGTCATGTTGGTGAGAAGAGCTGTCCCAAATCCCAACCCTGTCCCTGACCTCGACCCCTATAATATCCCAAATCCCAAGACCTGGCCCCAGAACACAAGCTCTGGGTTCTGACATTCAGTGGACTGTGAGGACGATGGTTCAGGGAAGCGAACGAGGACATCCCTGGGTCAGCCTCCATCCTGTCAAGAACTCACTCAGGTCCCCTGTTTCTGGGGCTCTGGTGCTGGCTGTAGATCCTGGGAGAGAAGGTGAGAATGGTTTACGGTGGGGAGTCAGTGAACATTGGCCACACGGGGGTCTCTATCCTACCCAGCATGGCCCCAGAACGGGTGCAGAGTGTTCATGACCTCCTCCAGCTCTGCCAGAGTCCCCGGGACATGCGTGGCGGGTGGAGAAGCTGCGGGCACTGTCGTGGTGGCTGCCCAGAACCTCGACACCCTTTCTCTTGCAGGCAGCTGGGGTGCAGGCTCAAGCACAGCCAGGCCCATGCCCCTGCCCAGGGTTTAGCTCAGCCGGAAAAAAATCATCATGGCTGCAGCAGAGCAAGAATCAGAGCTGGGGGCCAGGGCAGCTGCGCCGGCTGCAAGGGCAGAGCCAGTTGCCCATGAGGGAGCTTGGCTCAGGTGGGGTTCCTTCCCCAGTCCGGGGCCCTGCAGGTCCAACATCCTCCTGATGGAGTCCTTTACTACATACATTTGTCTGCGTTCATTTGTATTGGTTTCGGTCGAGAGCTCATCCTGCTGGTGGTAGGTGGTGTACGCTGGGCAGTTAGGTTCTTGGAGACCAAGTGAGATCCAGAGGAACCACTACCACGTGAGGGCCCAGTGGTCCTCTGCCCTGGTTTCCAGTAGAACCTGCTGGAGTGTCATTTGTTTGCTTGTTTTTGGAGATGAGGTTTTTTTTGTTGTTTTTTGTTTTTGTTTTTGTTTTTGTTTTTGTTTTTTAAGAAGGAGTCTCGCTCTGTTGCCCAGGCTGGAGTGCAATGGCACGCTCTCAGCTCACTGCAACCTCCGCCTCCTGGGTTTAAGCAAGTCTTCTGCCTCCGCCTCCCAAATAGCTGGGATTACAGGTGCACGCCACCATGCCCGACTAATTTTTGTATTTTTAAGTAGAGACCGGGGTTTCACCATGTTGGTCAGGCTGGTCTCGAACCCCTGACCTTGTGATCCACCCGCCTCAGCCTCCCAAAGTGCTGGGATTATAGGCATGAACAACCACACCCAGCTTTAGAGACGAAGTCTTGCTCTGTTGTCCAGGCTGGAGTGCAGTGGCACAATCAGGGCTCACTGCAGCCTTGAACTCCTGGGCTCAAGCCATCCTCCTGTCTCAGCTTCTCAAGTAGCTAGGACTACAGGCATGTGCCACCATGCCCAGCCAATTATTTTTTGTAGAGACAGGGGTCTCACTATGTCGCCCAGGCTGGTCTCAAACTCCCAGGCTCAAGCTATCCTCCTGTCTCAGCCTTCCAAAGTGCTGGGATTATAGACACAAGCCACGCACCTGACCTCTTGGAGAATATTTAAAAGCTACTAGTGGGCAAGGCACAGTGGTTCACACCTGTAATCCCAGTACTTTGGGTGGCCATGGGAGGGGGATGGCTTGAGGACAGAAGTTTGAGACAAGCTTGGGCAATGTAGTGAGAGCTCCGTCTCTAAATATTTTTTAAAATAAAACAGTAAAATAAAAGCTGTTAGTGCCTGAGCTTCAGTCCAGACCAAGTGAATCAGAATTTCTAGAAACAGGAATTTTTGGAAACTCCCTGGGAGTTTTCATGGGGAACATTAGGATTTTTGACAGCTCCGTGGTTGATTCTGCTGGAAGACAGAACAAAGAAAGCTTCAAGACAGTCTTCCCAGCAGGGTCAGTAGGTGCTGCAGGTAGGGGAGGAAGGCAGGGGGAGTCCCTGGGCATGGCCTCCTCTCTTCTCACCCTCTGCGTGACAGCTCCCCCTTGGTCCCCACCCTCTCCCCTGCGCCTGTCTCCTAAAGGCTGCCCACGGGTCCCTGCCCCCTCGTCCTCTTTGTCCCTTCATCGCTCAGCCCAGATCCTGTCTTAGTCTTCACAGTCAGCCCAGATGACTCATGAAACCTGGAAAGGAAACCATTCATTTGCAACCTTAAAAAGGTGTTCTTCTTCAATCCAGAAACTCCACTCCTGGGTGTACGCTCAGCAGAAATGTGAGCCGACGTCCGTTGGCAGACACAAGTGAGAGGTGGCTCATAGCTGCACTATTCAACATACCCCCAAACTGGAAACTCCCCGAATGCCCATCCACAGTAGACTGGCTGAATAAAGTGGTGTTTTCATCCAGTGGAATTCATGTCACAAAGAGGATGGATGTCAGAAGCACGATGCTGAGTGAGCTCAGCCAGACACAAAAGAATCCGCGTCGTATGACCCCATTTATTTAAAGTTAAGAACACAGGAGCCGGGTGCAGTGGCTCGCACCTGTAATCCCAGCACTTCAGGAGGCTGAGGCGGGCAGATCACGAGGTCAGGAGTTCGAGACCAGCCTGGCCAACATGGTGAAACCCCATCTCTACTAAAAATACAAGACATTAGCCAGGCATGATGGCAGGTGCCTGTAATCCCAGCTCCTCAGGAGGCTGAGGCAGGAGAATCACTTGAATCCAGGAGGCGGAGGTTGCAGTGAGCTGAGATCACGCCATTGCACTCCAGCCTGGGCGACAGAGCAAGACAAGAAGGAGAAGGAGAAGACATGAAGAACTAATCTAAACTATGGGAAGTCAGAATCATGGCTCCCTGGTGAGTAATGACCTGAAAGGGACAGAGGAGAGACTTCTGTGGTCGAGGATGGTGGTTTAACTTGCCTAGGTGGTTACAGGGGTGTATTTGGTTTGTAAAAATGCAAGCAGTTACGTGCTTACAGCTATGCACTTTTCCGTGTGTGTTATTCTTAAGAAAACTGTCACAATTAATCCAGCTGCCCGCAAGGAGGACAGGGGAGATGAGAGAAACATTTGCATTCACTCTTTCCAAGGTAGGAAAGAGGAAAATGTAACCTGTAGGTTTCCATTTTTAAAGGCAGTTGGACATTTATATCCTGCCAGGGAGTTTCCCCAACTGCTCCCCTAAAGCTGCCTTTTACTCTCACACCTGGACAGCACCAAACTCCAAGGCAGAAGAAAACCGTGCCTGGGGGCTGGGAGAAGGGGGCAGGAGCAGAAGCAGCCCAGTCCAGCCCACCCCTTTGTCCCTCGGAATCCACTGAGCACCTTTCAGCCTTGTCCCGCTTGGCCCCTTGGGATTTTAGGGCTCTGGGGACCACTCCTTATTATATTTTTTTGTGGAGGGGACAGAATCTCACTCTGTCATCCAGGCTACAGCGGAAATGCAGTGGCACAATCATAGCTCACTGCAGCTTCGAACTCCTGGACTCAAGCCATCCTCCTGCCTCAGCCTCCGGAGTCCCTGGGACTACAGGTGTGCACCACCATGGCCAGCCAATTTTATTTGTTTTGTAGAGATGGAGGCCTTGCTATGTTCCTTAGGCTGGTCTTAGACTTCTGGCCTCAAACAACCCTCCCACCTTAGCCTCCCCAAGTGCTGGGATTACAGTCATGAGCCACTGCACGCAGTTCATACGTCATTTCAACTAGTAAAAGGAGCCAAGAAGAAAACAGACCAGGATGACCAAGGGGATGTGACTCTAGAGAGGGTAGAGATGACACTGAAGCTGAGGTTGAAAGGACTTGTCTCCTCCTCCTGCCCACACTGGCCTTGGCCTCAAGTGATCCTTCCACGTCAGCCTCCTAAATTGCTGGGATTAGAGGCATGAGCCCTCGTGCCTGGCCTCACTCCCTATTTTGAAACTCTCTCTCACTTGCCTCCCAGGCGCACTCCCTCTGCTGACTTTGCCCCTTTGGCCAGTCCTTCTCCAGCTGCTGAGACTCAGCCCATCCCTTGGGAAGACCCGGCCTTGTCCAACTGCCGACCAGGGGCGGGCAACCCCAGCAGTTTTAGTTCCAGCTCAGTCTTCCTCGGCTCCATTTCTGTATCGCCCATGGCCCCCACAGTTATTCCTGCTGGTAAAGACATACCCAAGACGGGGCAACTTACAAAAGAAAGGGGTTTATTGGACTCACAGTTCCATGTGGCTGGGGAGGCCTCGCAATCATGGCAGAAGATGAAAGGCATGTCTCACATGGCAGGAGACAAGAGAAGGGGGCTTGTGCAGAGAAAATTTTTTGTTTGTTTGTTTTGAGACAGTCTCGCTCTTGTCCAGGCTGGAGTGCAATAGCAAGATCTTGGCTCACTGCAACTTCTGCCTCCCGGCTTCAAGCAATTCTCCTGTCTCAGCCTCCTGAGTAGCTGGGATTGCAGGCGCCCACCATCACACCCGGTTAATTTTTGTATTTTTGGTAGACACAGGGTTTAATCATATTGATCAGGCTGGTCTCTAACTCCTGACCTTGTGTGATCCACCTGCCTTGGCCAAACAAAGTGCTGAGATTACAGTCATGAGCCACCACGCCCAGCCTGGAAACTCTTCTTTTTAAAACCATCGGATCTCATGAGGTCTTTCCTGCACCATCAGAACAGCCAGGAAAGACCTGCCCCCATAATTCAATCACCTCCCACAAGGCTCCTCCCACAACACAGGGGAATTGTGGGAGTTACAATTCAAGATGAGATTTGGGTGGGGACACGGCCAAACCATATTACCAGGCAAGACAAAGTCTTAAACAGGCACAGCTTACCCATTGCCCTGCTCACCGCCTTAGTATTCCCCATCTCAGCATCCACAAGGCCAGCTGACCACATCAGAGAGCAGGTGTTGCCCACCTTCACAGGTACATCCCAGCCATCACCAAATGCTACCTGTCCTTCTCCTAACTATTTCTGAAATCCTTTCTCTCGCCCAGCCCTAGTCTCCCTGCCCTGGCCAGGCCCCCTCTTCTCCCACCCCGCTATCAATAGAAACTTCAACAAGACTCTCCCAGCTTCTGCTCAGTGATCCTTTAAACAAAAGTGATCTGGCTGGGTGCAGTGGCTCATGCCTATAATCCTAGCTCTTTGGGACGCCAAGGTGGGCGAATCACCTGAGGTCAGGAATTCGAGACCAGCCTGGCCAACATGGTAAAACCCCATCTCTACTGACAATAAAAAAATTAGGCAGGCATAGTGGCACATGCTGTGGTCCCAGGTACTTGGGAGGCTGAGGCAGGAGAATAGCTTGAATCCAGGAGGTTGGGCCACGCACATTCTGTCCCTGGAGGATCAGGAAGGACATGGGGACCAGCCAGGGTCAGGAGTCTGCAGCTGTGCTTAGGCAGTGGCTCAGGCAGGAAGGTGAGGAGAGGACCAATATTTACTCAGCTGCATCTCCTTTCAGTCTCATAATGTACCAACAAAATAGGTACCATTACATCCCCAGTCTATAGATGAAGACACAGAGGCTCAGAGAGGCTGAGTAACTCACCCAAGGTCACATAGTTCTTGAATAGGTCAGGATTCCAACTTGGTCAATTAGACTTCAGAGTTGCTCTCTAGCACCTTATCTTTACCCCTGAAGCCTGGCCAGGGATCTCAGTGTGCCCAGAAAAGAACAGTAAACACATCACATGGGCTCATCAACCACACAAGGGACTCTGTCAATCTGTCCTCAAAAAATATTTGTACTGTAATCCCAGCACTTTGGGAGGCTGAGGTGGGCAGATCAAGAGGTCAAGAGATCAAGACCATGCTGGCCAACATGGTGAAACCCCATCTCTACTAAAAAAATGCAAAAATTAGCTGGGCATTGTAGCATGCCCCTGTAGTCCCAGCTACTTGGGAGGCTGAGACAGGAGAATTGCTTGAACCCGGGAAGCGGAGGTTGCAGTGAGCCGAGATAGCATCACCCCACTCCAGCCTGATGCCTGGCGACAGAGTGAGACTATGTCTCAAAAATATATATATTTTTAACGATGGTTGCATTAGGGTTGTGACATTATCAGAGCTCTTTTTATCTGTTTTTCAAATGTTTGCTAATGTGCTCACATTATCTTTATCATTAAAAAGGTAAACATTGAAAAAAATAATCTACTAAGTGGCTTCTGTCAAGAGGGTAGTTATCATTTGGAAGAGGCTGTTCAGGGGACAAACCAACCATTTGAAGATTCTCCGCCGGGCCCGGTGGCTCACACCTATCATCCCAGCACGTTGGGAGGATGAGGCAGGCAGATCACGAGGTCAGAAGTTTGAGACCAGCTTGGCCAAGATGGTGAAACCCCGTCTCTACTAAAAATACAAAAATTAGCCAGGCATGGTGGCGGGCGCCTGTAATCCCAGCTACTTGGGAGGCTGAGGCAGGAGGATTGTTTCAACCTGGAGGACAGAGGTTGCAGTGAGCCAAGATCACGCCACTGCACTCCAGCCTGGGAGACAGAACAAGACTCCATCTTAAAATAAATAAATTAATTAATAATAAAAAAATAAAAATTTTCCAAGCCCCATTTCTCTTGTTTCTACCCAGATCACCAAAAAGTGTTTTTTTCTGCTTTCACACAGAGCTGTTTTTACCAAACCACGTCTTAACACTGTCCTCAGTTTCCACTGGGGATCAGTAGATAAAATGTGCACGTGTATATTGTCTCTTTATTTCACATAAAAGTGTTCTCACAAGCACCACCTGTTGTGTCCTTCACATTTCTTGCAAAGATCCAATTGACAAACTCCCGTTAGATTCATAGCTGGGAGAAATGCTATCTTGATCAACCAGTGAGCTCCTGAAGAGCTCAACAATGTCTATTTTCACCCCTGCTGTTTGCACAGTGCCCAGTAAAGTACTAGGCATTTACTCTGTGCTCAAATATTGGTTTCTGAGTGAAAAACAAGGAATCAATTGACTCATACAACTGAAAAGTCCAAAGGAATATCTTACTTGCTTCAGGTACGGCTGGATCCAGGGGTCCAAATGGTATCTTCAGGACTCTACCCTCCCTCTTTCGGTCCTCTTTTCTTGTGTTTTTGGCTTCATTCTCGGGCAGGCTGACTGCCTGTAGCAGCCAGAGCAGCCACCCATATTTCCCAAGTTCCTTCCACACACCAGCTTGCGAGCCTGGAGAAACAAGGCCAAGCACTCATTTCCCCAGAGTTCCAGGGAAAACGATCAGCGGGCTGGAGTCTGTGTGCGCATCACTGAACCAATCAGGGTGTCTGGGAGGAATGATGTCATCTCATTGGCCAGGTCTGGGTCAAGTCCCACCCTTGAAGCCAGGGGGCGGAGTCAGCTGCATCCCACTCAAAGACACAGCAAGGATGGGCTCTAGTATCAGAAGGGGAGGTAGAGAAAGGCAGGCTGGGCAGGAGCCTAGAGCACTGCAGTTCCGGCCACATCCCAACCTGGACTCTTGATTTTGCCACCATCTTGGTAAATGGTGCAACCACCAACTCTCCCGTTCCTACAGCCAGACAGTTATAGATTATTCTTTGTTCTTTCCTTTCACTCCCTTGCAGGCTAGTGAAAACTTGAGGCATATGGCTCCTAGGTCCAGCCACCCTGCAGTTCAGCCCCAGTCCAGGAGCTGCTGACCCCTTAGCCCACACCCAGCTCTGAGAACCCTGGAGCAGAGAGGGCGTTACACCCATTTTATGGGTAAATGTGCCAAGGCTAAGCTGAACTAATGATGTCTTTCCTAAGTTCACACAGGAAGCTGGTGGCAGAATCTGGGCAGAGTCTAGGTCTCCAGCTGCTTGGTTCAGAAATACACCCACTCGTGCACCACTCCATATCGTATGGCCCGGTGCAGCAACAAATCATCGGCACCAACGAGCCAAGAACCCCCCATCCAAGCACCCCTCTCTAGCGCAGCCAAGCCCCAGGGTTCATGGCATGGGGGCACTGGGCTCCCTCAGCAGATGGGTGTGGCGGGGGCAAGGCTCCTGTGTGTAGAGGGAACCGACATCATTGAGGATATGTTTCCTTGGCTTCTAGATGCCTGAGCAGCTACCAGATGTGTCCGAGCATGCACTAGTCTCTCTACAGAGCAAGACTCTGCATGGCCAAGGCTTGGAGGACCTGGAGCCGAGGCTGGAATGCTGCGGAGGAGCAATGTGCATACCCTTGCTCATGGAATTCCTGGCACTGGGGCATTGTAGTCTCTGATACAGAAGAAAAGAAGTGCTGTGGCTCAGAGATTCCAATTCAGCTCACATGGCCTGGGACCCCTGCAAGACGTCTGGACCAGTGTGCAGTGCAGTTCCAGGCAGCGCCCCCTGGAGTTGTCCATCCCGGCCCGGCATCCTTAATTATGATATCTCGTTTATTCCTCACTCCAGTTCCGGGAGGAAGGCGTCTGGTCATCTGTGTCAGTCGGGGCCCCCAGGAAGCAGATGCTGAAATGGGGTTGGAGATGCAACAGGTTTATTAGGGGTAAAGTATATGGAAGATAACAGGAGAGGAAGTGATTGAGCAGGGAGAGCCCCAAACACTAATGAGAGCCAACAAAGTTTCAGCCAACTTAATGGGGAGCTCCGAAGCAGAAAGTGCCCACAAGAGGAGTTCAGGTTAGGCACAAATGGCCAGGTCCTGGGCCCCCTGCCATGCACAGTTGCTGGCTGAGGGATGCCTGGGAAGAGCCTGGCTTCATTCAGCTAGAAAGCTCCTTGCACCTCAACAGCAATTCTGGAAGGGAGGCCTGGGCGCCTTCATGGCAGCCTCATGATCCATTTTGCAGATGCAGATGCCGGTGCCCAGAAATGTCAATGACCCTCCTAAAGGCACATGGCTGGCACATGGCAGGTCAGGCTGGTCTGATCCCAAGGCCATGCTCCTGTCAGCCCCAGAGCAACTCTTGGCTGCTAAGATGCCCTTTGCTACTGCCAGGAAGGACTCTGGGACATGTTCCCCTCTCATCCTCCAGGGACAGTGACAAGGTGGACTGACAGAGTGCCCAGGTCCCTGCTGAGCCTCTGTCAAAGCTCCTGTCCTGGGAAACACGAGCAGGGATGGCCCATGTCGTGCTTCAGTCTTTCCAAATCTCAGGAAACTCTTGGGTAGAGAAGCTGGTTCGATGGGGCAGCTTCAATTCTGGCAGGGACTTATCAAAAATCTGCAGCGTTTCCTGCTCTTTCCAGGCACCTGTCTCTCTGGGGTCACCAGGGCCATCTGTCTGTCACCACAGAGGTGTTCCTCAGCATTCCCACACCGCTCAAGCCTCCTGTCCAAAAACCCACGGAGTTTTTTTATTTGCTATTCACTAGTGCCCTCTCGTAGACATGAGGATACCTAGGGGTTGAATGCAGACCCTCACAGGTCCCGGGGCCCCACCTGCCATTCAGTGCACAGAGAGTGGGTGCCCAACCCCGAGCCTCCCAGCACCTGTCCTCTGGCCCAGCAGCGGGAGGGAGTGTGTGGCGAGTGGAGGGGAACAGCAGTCACTGAGTGGAGGAGGGGGAATAGACGGCCGAGAGCCCAACCTGAAATGTGGGGAGGGAGTGGGAGGCAGGAGTTCCAAGCACCCAGCTCATGCTTCATTGTCCCAGGGGACTTCACTCACAATGCAGAAGTTCAAAGGTAAAACATCATTAAGGATGTCAAGGCAGCGATCGCAGAGCGGTAACCCCTAGTGCCATAAACTCCCATCTGAGCAACTGCACTGGTCCACTGCCGTAATAGCTAGTTCTGTCTGGAAGGCTTTAAAAATATCCAATACACCTGTAATCCCACCACTTTGGGAGGCTGAGGCGGGTGGATCACTTGAGGCCAGGAGTTCGAGACCAGCCTGGGCAATATGGGAAAACTCTGTCTCTACTTAAAATACAAAAGTTAGCCGGGAGTGGTGGTAGGTGCCTGCAAACCCAGCTACTCAGGAGGCTGAGGCAGGAGAATCACTTGAACCTTGGAAGCAGAGGTTGCCTGGGTGACAAAGCAACTCTGTCTCAAAAAAAAAGTTACCCTTTCTGTCCATGTGCTCATGTACCTGTGGATACTCTGGCCCTCCACTCTCCCTCCACAGCCCTCCTCCCACCAAGGACAGGGCCTTTTCTGTTTTGTTCACTGAGGTCCTCCCAGATCAGTGCTGGACACATGGTTGGAGCCCAGTAACTATGTGGTGAAGGACAATCAGAGGTCAGGTTTGGGGTTGGGGTTGTGAGTCACAGTCCAAAGGATGACTTACAACTGGCCAGGCCAAGACCCAATTGGATAGATTCCCATAGGGCTGGCCGCAGTGAAAAGTTGCTGGCAAATGCCCGTCTCATTCCATAACCCTCTCTCAGCACAGCAGCAGCACACACAAGTGTCCCAGAGGGACAATGACGGCTGCTTCAGCTTGAATCAAGAGGGAGGAGGTAGGGTGTTGGATACACTCAATTATCACCCCAAACCCTATCATCACTCATAATCTGCCTGAGATAAATCACAGGCAGGTAATTATTATGTCAGGCCAGGTAGCAGAGAGAAGTTCTAAAATAGCAATCAAAGAACTTCCTGGTTAATTCAAATCCATCCTAACTCCCTCCAGGGGACAAAAGTGCTTTGGCTGTAGAATTGACCAGGTGGAGAGAAAAGCGATTGCTTGATGCAAAATGGGAACTCCTGGACTTAATGTTTCTCTCCGTCAAGTTTCAGAATAGCACATCTGTCAGAAGCCCTAAATCAATGCTCCACCATCTGGGGTAAATCATACTGCGGGGACATCCTATTTTCTTGGTGTCAAAACCAACCTCTCCAGCCTGCTTGCCAGACCGTGTCCTCTTCTGCTCAGCCCAGGCCTCTGGACCCATTTAGTCCTACCTGCTTAGCTTCCCACACCTGTGCTTCTTCCCCCATTCAAATGCCACCAAGGCCTAGCTCAAGCCACCTGGCCCCCGAGCCTTCTATGCCCAGGCCCATCCCTGGGTCCAGCTTAAGAGACTCCTGTCCCCACCTCAAAAGGCCAATGCTGGGTTTATCCATCCCTGAACTGGTCACAGCCCCAGGCCTGTGGCTCTCCTAGAGCTGGGTCTCCCTGTTCTTATCCTGTTGGCTTCTGGAGCCAGCTCTTCTGCTGGGCAACAGAAACTGCTTTGGATTCACTACAGCCAGAAGAATGGAGGTGGGTTTACTGGAAAGATGCTGGTTGTGGGGAGGTCTCTTGGGGCGCCAAGGAGCAGAACACCCAATCCACCTGGGCTGAGTAGAACCCATCTGGGGCAGGCTGGCCTCAGGTGGGACTGCATTCAGGCATAATCTCTGGGATCTAGCTGACTTTGTGGATGACTTTCCTAGGCTCTTCATGGTGGCAGAGTGGTTGCTTACTAGAGGTGGGGTTTCCCCATGTTGGCCAGGCTGTTCTCATACTCCTGACCTCAAGTGATCTGCCAGCCTTGGCCTCCCAAAATGCTGGGATTACAGGTGTGAGCCACTGCGCCCAGCCCTGGGTCGAGCATGTTTTAAAGACGGGAGCTTCTGGGAATGCTGAGCAGGAGACTTGCAGGTGTGCAGAGGGCTCTTGGGCTCCTCATGAGCAGCTGGAGGTGACTCCTCTTTCTACGTGTCTTAAACAAGGGTATTCAGCCAAGACAGTAAGACTGGAAATAAAGACAACAAAAGGCAGTGCGAAGATGAGAAAGCAGGAGACAATATTATCATTCTTGGCAGAGAATATGTTTATATTTACCCAGAAAGTCCAAGAGAATTCATGGCAAAACAGAACCGGCAAGAAAGCCTGGAAAAGTGGCCTGATCAAGACCCATGGCTTCCTGCATGCCAGGGAAGAGCTGACTGGAAAATGAAGTGGAAAAGGCCTCATTCGTAGCATTGAAAAAGGGGTAATTGACATCAGCTTAACATGAAACAGGCCAGATCCATACAAAGAAAACGAGAAAACCACAAAAAGGGCAAAAAGATGTGCCTCATTAGAAAGTATTCTTCTCCAGATGGGAAGACCTGCTAGTGTGCAGATTCAAGTTCTCTCCATATTTCCCTGTGTTTTTATTGCAATTCCAATGGGAAAAAAATTCCAAAAACATTTTCATTGGTGTTTGACAGAAAAATGCTTATGTTCCTCGAAAAGAGGAGGTGCAGGCCGGGTGCCGTGGCTCAATCTGTAATCCCAACACCATGGGAGGCTGAGGTAGGTGGATCACTTGAGGCTGGGAATTCAAGGCTGCCTGGCTAACATGAAGAAACCCCATCGCTACTAAAATTACAAAAATTAGCCAGGCACGATGGTGTGTGCCTGCAGCTCCAGCTACTCAGGAGGCTAAAGCAGGAGAATCGCTTGAACCTGGGAGGCAGAGGTTGCAGTGAGCTGAGATCGCACCACTGCACTCCAGCCTGGGCAGTAGAGCAAGAAACAGTCTCAAAAAAAAAAAAAAAAGAGGAGGTGTGACAGGGCTGAGGGGCATTGCCATGCTTGTGAATTACCTACCCCTGTGTGCATGCCAGAAGGGACAGGGAGGGGTCTTCCTCCCCAGCTGCCTAGAGGAACATTGCAGTCAGCTCTCTCAGCAAAGCCACAGAGTCACTGTGGGCTCGGGAAGTGTGTGGGCACCTATGCCGTGCTGGCTCTGAGAAGCTCAGGCATTGGTGCTGTTTTCCCCTCGTGGGGGTCCCAAGACAAATGATGTTGCCAGCAGTGCATTCCAAAACCACCACGGTGGGAGAGATGAGTGTCTCCTGCTGGTCATGACATTCCAGGCTGGGCAGCAGCAGAGAACAGGGCATGGCCATGGGCCCTGGGGAAGGGCACCTGTCTTAGTCTGTGTGGGCTTAAACTGGGTGGCTTTTAAACAACAGAAATTTATTTTTCACAGTTCTGGAGGCTGGGAAGTTCAAGATCAAGGCACAGACAGATTCGGTGTCTAATGAGAGTGCGTTTTCTGGTAGAAGGTGTGCCTTATATGGTGGAAGGGGCCAGCAAGCTCTCTGGAGCCTCTTTTATATGGGCACTCATCCCATTCCCCTCCCAAAGGCCCCATTTCTAACACCATCACATTGGTGATTGGATTTCAACATATGAATTTGGAGGGGGGTGATGTGAACATTCAGACCACAGCAGGACCTAACTGGCTGAGCCCAGCTCACAAACTAGACTTGTGAAATGGTTGTCTGCTGACCGGGCAGAGGGGCGTCAGTAGGGCTCTCGAAGGTGTCAGCATTGTGAAGAGCTTGCGGCAGATGGGTAAGGCAGGGCAGGAGGACCGGGAGGGCCTGGCTGTTGGCCACAGAATGACCTCTGCCCCCACCCTCTCCCACAACTTCCTGGGGCTGGGAGGCAGAGCCTTGAGTCTTCTCTGGTCTGAGCTCCTTCGTTGTGTGACCTGTACCATGTTTCCACTTGATGCTTCATTTTCCCCATTGGTAAGTGGGGCATTGGCTGGATTTCAGGGCTCAACAGGACTCCCTTTCTTGGTAGGTGGAAACTGCCGTCTTATAAGGGGAACCTGGGTGCCGCTGGCTGGGAGCACTGGGTGGGCCAGGGCAGAGCCGAAGGCCCAGGAGAGATGGAGAGAGGCTCCATCCTGAATGGGGGGGCTCTTCCAGGCCCTGGAATCTCAGGCCATTACAGAAGGAGAGACACAGGCTGCATGGAGAGGGCACGGACCCATGAGGGGGTCAGGATTCCTAGCCCCACATCACACCTTCTCCTGAATCTGGAGACCTCTCCTGTTCCAACAGGCCTGGAACCAGCTGTTGGTATCAAGGCCTTGTACCAAAGACCCAGAGAGCGTCCCCTCTCGTTCCTCCCAGCCCGCTGCTTCCATGCTAGATTCGGGGCCATTTTGCCGCAGGATTCATGGGAGGGCCGAGAGGGAACTGCCAGCTTTTCCACCTCGGAGCTGAGGTTACTCTCAGATTCATGGGAAGCCATAAACCTGCGCCCTATTTCTGCTCTAATTGAGGCAATTTGTATTGTGACTAAAATAATCAGAGACAATTTTATTGGTATATTTTTAAAAATAATTACAGACCATATATTTAAGTTATATAACCACAGTGGCACTCTGATTGAGTTCCCCAGAGCCCCATCTTGAAGAGCCTGTGCAGCAGCCGCCCTGTCCGCCTGCAGCACTCTCCACCTCCCTAAAATCTTGAGCAGAGGTTATGTTGACAGATGCAGGTCCCCAAGTTCTGAGGCTTGGTCAGGGACTTTCCAGCGGGAGTGTCTTAAAACTTTGGGGGCAACCATGCCAGCCCCCTAGAGCGCTGTAGGGAGGTGGGGAAGGGATGGAGGGGCGTTCTGGAGTCTGGCTCAGCTCTGGCCTTTGTGGTGGACATCTGTTCCCTGCCATCCAGCATGGAATCACTGACTTTCTGTTCACCCCATTCTTCTCTGGGGACCTCCAGCCTTTGTCCTGCATCTGAACAGCAGACTGTCCCACAAGCTCTGGCATGGGCCAATCACAGCATCGCATTTTCCAGCCACGGTGATTGGTTAAGGGCTAAGCACATGACCCAGTCAGAGCCAATGACATTGCACATGCCCCAGATGGACTCCAGAGTGGATGGGGATCCGGAGCCGCAGGCCGCCATCTTGCTCCAATTGGGCACTGGAGAATGGGACCAGTGTAGAGAAGACCCTGGCAGAGAGATGTGGACGGGACAGGGTCCTGGTGGCATCATTTGAGCTCCTGAACCTGGAGCTGGGGCTGCTCCCCAAGTTTTGGATATATGAGCCATTTTGGCTTAAACCTGCTGTAGCTGGGCTTTTTTCACTGTGACCAAGAGTCCTATTTCTGTAAGTCCCGAAAGCCTCTGTTTCCCCACCTCTAAAGGGAGAGAGTAATCACTCCCGTGATCTGTTATGCATTGTCATTATCTGTGTATAGCAGAGATATCTTGGTGTGGAGCACCAAGCACAGGACTTGGACAGAGTTAACCACTCAATAAATAGCAGCCATGACTGTCGTCAGGGGCATTGTGGAGCACTGGATGCTGTCGCTGGTATAAGGTGTGGGCAGAGGAGACAGGGAGAGGCTACCAGGCAATGTCCCAGCCCCGAAGGAGGCCCTGCCCCCACATGCTCTTGGATGGCAGAAGCACGGCTCCTGCTGGCTCAGCAGTGACTCCTTGCCTTCTTCCATCAGGGCCACTCCTGTTCAGCCAGGATCCCCTACCATGCCCAGCCCCGTTCTGCATTGATCCTCCCCAATACCATGCCCAGCCCCGTTCTGCATTGATCCTCCCCAAATAGCACAAGCTGGAAGGAAGGAGCTAGGGAAGTGAGGAGGGGCTGGGGAGAGGGGCCACAGCCACAGCTCCAGCACAGTTGGATCCGACTATGGGTGGGAGAGCCTGGATCACAGGGTGCTCTGGTGCCCAACTTGGCTCCCTCCTCTCAGTGATCCCCCCAGCTCTCTGCTGAGCTGTTGGATGTCTCAGTATTCCCAGGCAAATCCCCCTGGGGCCCTACCTTTGGAGCTGAGCTGTGTCCGGCCTGCACATCCACCAGCCCAGCACCACCACCAGAGACTGAAGGCCAAAAGCGGTTCCAAACTCCCACCCGCTCTGAGCAGGTTTTCTCTCCTGCTGCAGCCTTCACCCGGAAGCCACAGCTGTTAAAGCTGCTAGCAGGTGGCGGTGCCCTTGTGGTTCTGCACCCAAGAAAGCCTTCTCTTTACTGGCTTCAAACCGTCTTAGACTTAGATAGCAGTACGGGGCTCGGAGATAGCCCCCAGGTCTGCCCTGTGGGAATGACACCTTCCACTCTCAGAGGCTTGTCCTGTGAGCCCACTACCAGGGAAAGGGCTGAAAGGGGGCACTGGGGCTGAAAAGTTCAGCTGGCTCTTGGGTCTCCAGGCTCTCGTGACTGCACAGTTTAGTGGAGACATGCACACTTGCTCTGTTGCACATACTCACATGTACACATATGCACATGCACACATGCAAACTCTCACATGGGCATGTCACACATACACACATGCATGCTCACACCAACACACACTCTCACATGTGCACAATTGCTCACATGGGCGTGGTCATACACATGCATACTCACATTGTACACACACGCGCACACACATATACACTCCTATACATGTCCACACTCTCTCATGCATGCTCCCTCCCACCTGTCCCAAAGTGCTTGCCTTTTCTGCCTGTAGCAGAGCAGAGGTGCGTCAGTCAGTGCCCCGTGGTGTTTCTCAGGATCCACGCATCCCAGGCACTGTATGTTGTCAGCCGGGAGACTGCCTG
>CAUYQU010039580.1:0-56019 GCA_963574635.1 Cheracebus regulus | reverse complement strand
AGGAAATAAATCACTTTTTAGTAATTGCATAAACATTTCACAGATTTAAATGAAATCCTGAGCAATAGAGCAAGATTCTCGTTCTCTCTCCCTCCTTCTCTTTCTTTCTTTTTTCTCTTTTATTCTACTTCTTTCTTTCTTTAAAAAAAAAAAAAACAACTTCCCCTCTCTCTCCTTTAAAAAAAAAAAACATTGTTTATAGTAAACACACAATAAATATTTGCCAATTTGAGTTGACTAAGAAAAAGAATTGGAGGTTCCTTAAAATATTTAAAGTCATATTCTTCATTAATTTAGAATCTGGGGAATCAGTTAATAAAGACAAACTGAATTTGGCAAAATTGTTAAATTTTTTGGAACCCATTTTCATATTAAATGGCTTATTTAAAAAACAGATGAAGAAAGCTTAGAACATCTTGGCACACTTCCACAAATTATTTCATGATCAAAGACATCTGGCTTTTTTGATTATTTATGGAATTCCACCCTAAGGCCCACTTGATATTTTCAAAATATGTTTTGCAATATTTGGACATTCTCCAGGTAGCTGGTTTAATTCATATTTCCCCAAACCCCCATCTTATTGGGAAGTTTGGTTATTATTCCTTTATGGTTACAAATGAGTCCTAAATTCTACATAAAATGTGTTCAGGGTTTTATGAAACAAAATGAGATTTTTTTAGAAATCATTTTTCATTTAAAATTGAAATTAAGTTTACAACCAATTTGTCATAAGTCTTATTTTCAGACTATAGGTAAGAACTAAATAGAGCACTGGGTTTTATTTTTCAAGAAAGAATACTACATTTAATCAAGAGTTGACTGAATATACTATTTCTTAAAGGTTGACAAGTATATTTTCAAATAGCATAAAACAAAGATAGCATCATTTGAACATTTTTTCCCATAAGAGACTTGTTAAACATAAATGGCAAGGTGTATACAGTAAGTAGAGTACTTAGATGTTTGATTTTATTTAGTATAAACCCAAAATGGCAAACAGGGAGAGAAAAGCCAGTGAGATGGGGAAAGAGTAACTGAATGACAACTGACATTCAGCAAATAAGGTTACTATCTACCAGTAGTCAGAAGTTCAAAACCCTTAAGCAGTACACTTTTCTAATAAGGTTACTATCTACCAGTAGTCAGAAGCTCAAAACCCTAAAGCAGTACACTTTTCTAATAAAAGTCACCTTTTAGATAAATCTTTGCTCCACCCCAGCATGGACCATTACATGGTAAAGTTATCCCAAAAAGAAGAATGCTATAAAAGCCAAATATCATACTAGCAAAAAACACAACATATCTGGGCTCTTTCTGAACATTAAACACAAAAATAGAATAGTATTTACATTGACTACTATGGGAAAGACATATAAAATGAAATCCAAATTAGAACATTTTTCATTGTATACTTTTTATACTAAAAAATATTTTAAGTATTTACAGAAACTAACATGTCTTTTAAAGACGTATCATCTATAAAACAGAAAATTACGTATCGTTTCTACTGTGTGCTTAAGAGTGATGGAATACGTGTTTAGAAAATGACTTTCACTAATAAATCATTCATAAGCATTCCAAAATGAGTTGTGGTATCATGCATTATAAAACCATGTTTTAAACCATTGTGTGTAACAGATTACCTTCAAAGAGCACGTATGATTTATTAATGTGTGTGTGTGTGTGTGTGTGTGTTTGTGTGTGTGTTTTTTAACATGTCAGTTATTTAAATACAGCATCACAGCAACATTCTAGGCTGAATGTTGATGCTACAAAGCACTGGATAATGCAGCACTTGTAATTTCATGAATAACACTCTCAAATTTTTATGTTATTCATTTTAATAAAAATTATAAACAGTAAATTTATCAGTTAATAGGGTTGCCAAAAAATAATAAATTTGATGTATAATAGGTAGCTAAGACATGTCAAAGAAGTCCCAGAAAGAGAATAAGTGTTGATCACTTTATGTTTAGTATTTATTAGAAATACAGGCCTAGGCCAGGCATGGTGGCTCACACCTGTAACCCCAGCACTCTGGGAGACCACGGCGGGCGGATCATCTGAGGTCAGGAGTTCAAGAAATACAAGCCTAAGTGAGTAAAATTCTATTTTTATTAAATGCATCTGCATAGATATTATGCTAAATATTGATAATGATGAAAAACATACAAAATTGTTCTCTACTAAATGGTATAATATGAATCAACAATATATATAAATTTATCCAATTTTTCATAAAATTTTAGATCAGGTCCAAGAATAAGATTTTGTCTCTCATCTTTTTTGAATGTTAGAAGATAATTAGTTTATATCTAAATCTGAGCTTTCCTTGAAAACAAACACAAAGAAGCATCTTTTGTCTCACTACACTCTACCCTATTTCTCTCAATACATTCTGCACCAAGCTACATCCAAGACCATTAGAGCTGGTCATTTTTTTCTATGAAATACAAATGGTCTACAATTCCCCAGGTAAAAACTTTTTCCTATTATTAACTCTCTCGATTACCAAGAACAAGGTATTATAAGTCTTATTATTTTGGAGCAAACTTTACCAAAGCGATAGCTACAAGCATGGTAGAGAGACGATTTAGGAAAAAAATTATTTAACTAGGCAGGATCGCTGTGGAATATCAAAGGAAAGTGATTTCAGAGTTTGTCGAGTATAAGGGAGAGAAATATTGTAACACAGCTCCAACCTTTTTCCCCAAAGCTGAAATGGCCAAACAATATAGATATGCTGATGTCACCCCCTGGGATGTCTACTCAAGCCAACCAGGAAGAACAGGGGCATAGGGATTTCCAGGAATAAGAAACAGGAGGGAGCTCACTCACTTATACACGTATCTCCTGCAGACTCTGAGTCTCTGTTCCAATGATAGACCAGTACTGCCTTTCTGATATATTATAAAGAAATATATAATATGCCGAGCATGCTGGCTTACACCTGTAATCCCAGCACTTTGGGAGGCTGAGGCAGGTGGATCACTTGAGGCCAGGAGTTCAAGACCAGTCTGGGCAACATGGCAAAACTCCATCTCTACTAAAAATACAAAAAATTAGCCAGGTATGGTGGCATGTGCCTATAATCTCAGCTACTTGGAAGCCTGAGGCAAGAGAATCACTTTAACCTAGGAGGCGAAGATTGCAGTGAGCTGAGATCGCATCACTGCACTCCAGCCTGGGCAAAAGAGTGAGACTCTGTCTCAAAAAACAAACAAACAGAAATATATAATATGATAGCAGGCAGGAAAAATAAGGTAAAATGAGACAATTTCTAAAAATTATACAAATACAAGTGAATTCTTGCACATCTGTTTAAAAAAACAAACTGTACATATAGCAATTGAGAAAGACTGCACTTACCTGCATTTTGTATAGATAAGAACCTAGAAGTTTTACCTGACTAAAAGGTCAATCTGAGCGCCAACTGTATTATGTGAAAGTACATTCTCCATTAAAATATTAGAATGAAACAAAACTCACGTAATCCGTGGGTCACTACTGGAAATAAAACTTTAGTTCCAAGGTCATTTAACAATCCTGCTGTATTCTACTTGTAAATTATATGACCTATGAAGTATACTTTTAAATTCTGACCATAACATATTTTAGGGTACTGACAAGCAAGCTGAGAGTTGAATGAGGACAGAAAGGGTCTAGAGACCTTGCACTAGAAGAAACAGTAGAAGGAATTGTGAACTTTAAAACTACAAAAGCTCCGG
This sequence comes from Cheracebus regulus, assembly GCA_963574635.1. NCBI lineage: Eukaryota > Metazoa > Chordata > Mammalia > Primates > Pitheciidae > Cheracebus > Cheracebus regulus. The sequence continues at coordinate 52,288 of CAUYQU010039580.1, read as the reverse complement.
TACTTTAAGAGTTGACAGAGAGATGTGGCTACGGTTAAGCTAATCAACTTCTCTGTGCTTTAGTTTCTTATTTTGTAAAACGGAAATTAGAAAAGCACCTACCTCACATGGCTGTTATAAAGATTAAACAAATTAGAACTAATAGAATAATGCACATAATTGGTCACAGCAAGTGCTGGCTATCATTAACACCATCATCTTCATTATTTTCTATAGCCTCCAGAGGGCAGACTCAGGAGCAATGGGTGGAAGTTAAAAACAGATTTTGGCTGAATATTGAGTATAAATCCTACTTTCCTATTTCAGAGATTCCTTCTCTTCACCTTCTTTTTTTTTTTTGAGACGTAGTCTCACTCTGTTGCCCAGGCTGGAGTGCAGTGGTGTGATCTCAGCTCACTACAACCTGCGCCTCCAAGCAGTTCTTCTGCCTCAGCCTCCCAAGTAGCTGGACTACAGGCATCCGCCACCACACCTGGCTAATGTTTGTATTTTTAGTAGAGACAGGGTTTCACCATATTGGCCAGGCTGGTCTCAAACTCCTGACCTCATGATCCACCCACTTTGGCCTCCCAAAGTGCTGGGATTACAGGTGTGAGACACTTTCTCTTCATTTTTAATCTAATGTAGCTGAAGTTATTTCTGATAGGTCAGCCCTTAAATTCCTATGCTTCCTTAGTCATCTAAATTAGTTTCTATTAAAGGAACTAAAATTAGAGCAATTTTAAAAAATACATTATTTTCATTCAGAAAAGAATCAATATTCTGATTCACCTATTAGGTAAATACAGATTATCAGATTTTCTTAAAAGTAGGGTTGCCAGATAAAATATAGGATACCCAGCTAAATATTAATTTTAGATAAATAATAAATGAGTTTTTAGTATATGTATGTCAAAAACATTTCATGGGCCCTACTTATACTAAAAATCTATTTGCTGTTTACCTGAAATTAAAATTTAACTGGGCATCCTGTAATTTATTCACTAACTTTAGCAACACTATGTAAAAAGATAAATGTTAACAAAACTTAAGTAATAAAAAAAAGTTTTTATATAAACAAAATTTTGAGCTTCCTTTTCATGTAGGATGTTTTCTTGCATTGATAGAGAAATGTTACATTTCTGCCAGTTTTTGTTTAAACAACATTTCAGAAATTCTTCTCTCCTGACAGGTCATTTAGTCATGTCTCAGATTTCCTGTGCCAGCTTAAGTTGCTCAAGAGGTTATGGTTGGCTATGTACTCAATGTGCAGGAATATCACTTCCCATTTGGCTAACGGCAGACAGACCTTATGGTAGACTTTTGTTTTCACCTCTGTGAGGCATGGATGACACAGCTCCTCTGTTCAGTGCATATTTACACAACTGGTATATCCAAATACGTCAGATGACTACTGGGAAAGAAAACATCTTATGTCATTTTCCTAAGGCTCTACAAATACAGCCACTATCACCTGAATGCTGTGAACTAGCAACTGGATGGAGACAGCAAGATATTTTGATGTTTCAATAATATTTATACTTATGTCACTAAACACTCGTGTTGTGTAGATTTGTGGGGTGTGAGGAATGAGAACAGACTTAAATAATAGTTCCATCTGCTCAACAATATGAACGAAATTGTTAAAGGACATGAACAACTGTTGAGATGCATTTCTGGAGGGCCCTCCAAGTAGCCCATAGGCCATGGATAGGAAGCTGACGTCTCAGAAGACATGGATAAGCCAGTAACAAAAGTGCTGAGACAGGAAGGCGAGTAGTGGTGCAAAACGGCCACAAAAGAAGAAGCGAAACAGGAAGAAGGAACCCGAAGTCAGACAAGAATGTGAATCCTGTGGGCAATTCAAGGAAGTAGTGAGGTTTGGAGGAGACACACAGAATGCAGGCAAGCATGACTCAGTTTCCACGTGACAGCTACTTCTCAGGGCTCTATGACAATATTTCACATGGAAACAGGACAATCCCTGTGAAGATATCCCTGACACTACCAACTTTTGAGGAGAAGCTGGTTATTACAGTCACTAATCAGGGTGCCTGGCATCCCAGACTCAGGGTGAGGACACAGTCCTCGAGGGAAGCCTGGAACAGAAAGTGCAGAAGAGACACTCATTATGCCCCGCACAGCAGGCCAAGTAGACAAAACAAGAACATGGAAGAATCACTCTCACATGGGACGCCTCTAGAAAGGTCCCTGGAGGAAAGTCATTATGTCTTAAAGGTCTTGCAATTTATTTTTATCCCTATCTTATTTTATATATTTTCTCAGTTATCGCCAATGTTTTGTAGACAGAAAAATAAACAAACAAATCTTCCAGTGCCCATCACAATACTCCAGACATAGATGATGTTTAATAAATGCTGATTAAATTAAATAATTTATTTGTAGCTGTTCTCTTGAAGGGGTCAAAAAGAAAGATGGTAAATTGGACTTGGGGCTCAAGAACAAAAAGAGGAAAAACTACCTAAGGTATCATAGTATAAAATGTGAGGATCAAAAGAGGAGGACCATAGAGTAACAGGCAGTATCTCCTAGTGCTCAGGAGTCCAGAGACAGACTTGGGTTGGGGCCGTGCTCTGCCTCTTACTAGCTCTGTGACAAATTGGGCAAATCGCTGAAGGTTCTCCCAGTCTCAGAATCCTCATGTGACAAATGGATGTCATCAGAGCACCTACCATGGAGAGTCATGGGAATTACATGACATTACATCCATAGAGTTCTTAGCACAGTGCCTGGCATAGAATAGATACGCAGTAAATGGTAGCAAGGGTAGATGTGGAGGGAATATGGAACCTGAAAAACTTTTTTAAAAACTTTTGTCACGACTGGAAAGGAAATCTATGCTAATGCAACCATGCTTTGTGAGATCTCAAACATACAGTTAACCCCGAGATTCTCATATGTTATAGTAATGTCGGTAGAGGAAATAACAGCCACCACCATGCCCCCATTTGTGGGTTTGAACAATTAGCAACAAGCCAGGTAGAGAGTTGGTAATTCTCAGAAAAGCCAGAAGAAAAAAAAGGAAGAATGGCTAGAAATAGTTGAGGTGGTTGCTGTGGTACAAAATCTACCTTTCCCCACCACCTTTACTGTGGGATAATAGGATTGGCAACCCCTAGGCAAGCTGGGATTTCCCAGTAAATCAAATCAAATCTGATAATTGTTGTTTGTTACAAAACTCTTTTTTCTTCCTGTAAAAAACTGAAAAAGCCTACAAAGAATGCACTGTTAATATTTAACTCTTGACTAAAGGAGACGTAGAGGTATTTTATGGATAGTGGTGAACTCTCCTCAGATTACATTACATTGAACAATTTAAGGCTTATAGTTTACTATATAAAAAACGAGAAAGGAGAGAAAAATACTAACCACCACAGTACTCATTGAGACAATTTATATCAGAAGCAATTGAGACTGGTAGTGTTAATTCATGCATCTGAAAAATATATAGTTTTTAAACTTGGCAAAATCCTACCTAGGTGACATAGCTAGAAATAGATTTTAAATTAAGAAAGTATCATTTATTCTAGAATGTGTTTAAATAAAAACCACTTTATTACTTTTAATTTATTATGGAGGTGGTCAATTTAAAGACCATTGGGTCTGTTTTTTGAATAGATTAAGCACCCTTGAAATTAGCACTAATTCTAATTAGCATAATTATAGCCCCAGATATTCTAATTTTAATGATGTACTTCTTTTCAGAGAGGTCATAACATAAATATTATAAATAATCCCTTTCTCATTCAATTGCACTAAGGTAAAGTAAATTTCAATGTAGTTCAGGCAGATTAATTACGAATTAGGAATCGGTAGAATTTTATATTAATATGATCTTAACATAGTTGAAAATAATTTTATTTGATATGTGAATATCACCACAATTGCCTCAGGCTCTCACATCTATCATCTCCATTGGTTTTACATACAAGTACCTAGAGATTAGGTAACTTTCCCCTGGTTGTTCTGTGAGTTGGTTATAGATATAAGATTAGAATATAAAATATAGAATAGTATAATGTATGACCTAGTTATAATAACATAATGAATTAACCGCTATTTCCTAGAAGATTTTACCTTTACATATTGAGCTTAACCCCTTATGCTCAGACATCAAATTTCTGGCAACATCTCCGATTCTTTTCGGAACAAAATGATTAAAGTAAAAAAAAATTTTTAAGGCTACCAGATGTCCAAAATAGCTATGAAAACAAAGCTGCACTCCCCGGAAGGCCTTAAAATCCTCATGCAGAATTTATTTATCTTTACCTGAACATAATTCTTAAAAGACATGGTTATCTGTGGCACAGAACAAACAAGATGAAAAGTCGGAATTGATGGCAGGGATATTAAAGGTATGAATAATAACTATAGATAGTATAGAACCTTGTAAGAGGATCATACTGATGGCTTAGTTTAGTATGGTAAATTAGATTGCTTTTTGTCAAATAATCACTTTTCCCTAACCGCCTCATGGAATAAGTATACTTTCCCTGCTCTGCTATTAGGCTCAGTAATTGACTTCCTTTGACCAGCGGAATGGAATCAGATGTGATTTCAGCTGACACCGGAAGTGCACTTGTACAGTTGGGCTAATGCACTCCTACCACAACCACAGGAAAAGCTTCACCGGTTTGCTTCCTACCGATTGGGCCCTCAGAATAAACATTTGTGGAACAGACCTAAATTTAATCCACAGTAAGGACCTAAACCCAGACAGGCCTGCAACATGAAGTAGAGTCATGCAGTCAGGCCTGGCCTAGAACATGCCCATCCAATCTCTATCGCTGAGAATGAGAATGAATGAGAATTATTTTAAACCACTGAGTTGTGTAATTGATTGTTATGGAGCAACAGCTGACTGATGTAGTCATAAAGAAAAAGTGAAAAGATGTTTAAATTGCTTCTGCTTAAAACAGTTACATTTTAGTACAATTTATATCAGCAGCTACTAAAATATTTTAACGTTTAGTGTTTGAATTTCAGCTGACTAGAAAATTTCATTTATATGGAGGGCATCCCAAACCCACTACTTAGCAGCATGATATATGGATCTTAGAAACTGTGTGTCCAGCAAAAGGGAATGAGTATTTTCTTTAAATAATGTCTGCTTAGCTTTGCTGAACAGTTCTACCAGACCCTGAGTTAATATACTTTTATCTGAGGTTTCACGCTGCTAACTAGCAATAAGAAATAGTCACATGATGCTTGGCCTGAGAAAATGTTTATTTCAGTTCCCACAAATAGAGCAATGCAGGAAATTCAAGACCTGCATAATGAAAACGAAAGAAAATCCTTGTTTTCTTAGAAAACTTCCCTTCATGTTTGTACAGAGTGAAGTAACAGATACCCAGATTTAATGCCAAATCACAGAGATATGACTTGCTACCATTGTTATGCTACCATTACAAAGAATTTCCCATGTGGTCAGCTTTGTGCTGGGTGTTTTCAACATTATCGCTTCAAGTTAACCACACAACTATTTTAAGAGGCAGGTATTATTACCATGTATGTGTACTTTAGAAAATGAAAAACTAAAACACACAGAACGGAAGTTACTTGGCCAAGCTGCATGGCTTGGAAGTGGTCAAGCAGGAATTTGGAGCGAGGGCTGTCTGACTTCAGACCAGGGCTCTTACCATATCCCATTCTATAAGAAAATTGTTCTAGTATATTCACTTTAACATCAAAAACTGCCACGCAGATCATATCGCAAAGCTATCTTCTAATCTTTTCTCCTCAAAATGAAGAGATTGAATATGGTAACATTTGGTGAAGGACTTCATAGCTTCCCCTCAGTCCCATGATACTTGCTTGAATCAAAGGGTCAGGATGCTCAGAGAGCAATTTCAAATAGCTTTCATAAGTCAGTAAACAAGATTAGAAATTTTAAATCCATAGCCCATCGAAAGCTAATTTGGCTGTGTCAAAAAGACTCAGGGGTCAAAGTGACCTAAGACAGGGCAATTAAAGAGGGAAAAAAATGCAGTGGTTTGAGACATCTAATATATAAAAACTCAAGAGTTCATAATGATACTTATGGGAAAATTTTAATTATTCCTTACCGCCAGTTGCCAGGGAACAAATTTATTATTCCAAAATGTAATAAATAAGGAGAAAGTATCAAGCATTTATCTTGCTTTTCCTGTAAAAAGTGTATTTCAAGCTAATCAAATAGCAGATGGGTAGATGTTCTTTTTGGAAGAATTTGGCCAATAAATGTACAAGAAATGACAGAATCACAATGAGAAATTGTGATTTTTCTAATTTTTAAGATAAATAATAGACCTAGGCAGGGATTGTCAATAGATGCTAAATCCATCAGAGAAAGCTTGATAGAGAACTTTCAAATGGGATCAGGCCGACAGCACTTGAACTTCCTGATCTAGGTAACTTCAGCAGTGCTGCTGGAAGAGGGACAGCCAAGACAACACGTCCCTCTTTAACAGAGGGAAAAGGACATAGCCCCAGCTATGAGACATTTTTGCCCCAAAAGAAAAAAAAGCAAATAAACAGGCCAGAATCTAATCAAGTCTCTAGAGCCAACAAATACTTTCTTGAAACCATCAGAAACATTGTAATACAGGCTCACTGTAAGATACTAATTCTTGAAATGATTACTCCTTATGTTACATGTCATGACAATTTGGTTAAAAAATCCTCAGAAATATATACTGAAGTATTTTGAGATAATATAACACAATATTTAGGATTTGCCTAAATGTACCATAGGAAAAAGGAAAATCAGACATGGATAAGATTGGCAAAATGTGGATAATTCTTGAAGTTCAGAAAATACATGAATATATACTACACTATGTACACCTTTGTGTACAAATTTCCACAATAAATAAAGCATAAAGGGAAATCCAGAAAAACTAACCTGCCATAGTTAATGTTCTTTTAAATATGGGACCATTAGTTGTGCACCAGTTAACAATTGTGTCTGTCCGTTCTCTCTTCTCAATATTCTTTAAAGTTTTTGTATTAAATAACTTAAGTTTGGGAAAGGCTTTGTTTTCTTAACATGAGCGTCAATGAAACAGAAAATGTTTTAAAATCAGAACTGAGAGCACCGAAATGCATTAATTCAATAAATACTTATTGAGTACCTACCTTCTCTTCACTGTCAAAGCTCAAGGCTGTGGGGACACAGGTTCCTCCTGTTGTAACAGTGGTTGCCAAAAACCTAGCAAATGTTGGCTTCCCATTAGGATCAGAAGTAAGGATGTGGTAACAGAGGCAATTTCCAAAATCAACTCTGGCATGTAAAATGTCAATAAAACCCAACTCTGAAGTCACAGCTAACCGATTCTGACAGAGTTTTACGCTGAGCCAAGGCCATCCTGCCCAAGCACACTAAATGTTAACTCTGAAGCACATGGAGGGGAATTAAACAGTAACCAAAGGTTAGCAGGGGATTTTGTCCCAGTTCACACGGTCAGTAGCACCAGGATAGAAAAGCAAAGACACCTAAGAGAATTGGAAAATTCTATCACTACAAGCCCCCAACCACCCCTGAAAAAACAAATCAGAAAAAGACAGGATTTTAATGAATAAATAACCTTGCATGCTGAACCCTGGGTAAGAAGGAGGAAAAGGCAGGAAAACTGAGATAACCCTCAGGAGCCTCAGAGTTCCCTAATTTGTGGTGCACACACCAGCTATTTCCTTTTTTAATATTCCGAGATGCCAATTTAGATGATGTCCTTCTCCAGGCACCCGTTTCTCTTTTCAAACCTGTAGTTCTTGATTAATTAATGCAATCAGGACAGACTTACGTATTAACTGTACCCTTTCTTGCTAACCCCCTTCTGACACTCAGGTGCCTAATGTAGGGCCTCTCTTCTTCAACTTAGAGGTAATACATTCCCTTGTTTTTATGGAATCAGTATAACATAAGGATACTCTGGCCAAACCTGAAAAATATCTTTAGATTGAGATTTGTTCTGTTTTGAAAGACATATATGGAAATGCTTCTTTGCACACAGACATCCTCATAAAATCGTCCAAATCCACTGGAGACGCCTATACAAGCATGACAGTCTTCAGATTCAATAATGACAAAGCAAAATAATCTGCAGCTCTGGAATATAACCTTAAAGAATAAAGTGTCAAAAACAAATAACAAAATGTCTAGAAAACGAAATGAGAGATTTAAGCTTGAAATTTTTTCCTTGAAGAAAAGAAAAGAAAAAAAGATATCCTTATCTAAAATACTATGTACCCTGAGATAAAATTGTCAGACAGCTTCATTTTGGGTTACTTCTTAAATAGAGTTTCACTTTTACCTAAACCTTTTTCTCCAGCCCCACTCAGAATTGGGTACCTAACTCCTAAGACCCAGATCATCGTATTAACATTATATTGGGACCATTTGTTTCAACATCAATTATGGGGCAAAGGAGACACACAGTGAATGAAATACAGCCCTGTTCACACATCTCTAAGAGATTCATGGCATGGCATGCTGGTGGGAGATTTGTAATTACTACTCCAATGCAACATGATAAAAACTATGATAGAAATAAACATACAGTGGTGTCTAGTGAGAGGTACATCCCCAACAGTGGTGAAAGGGAGTAGATTTTTAAATAAATAGGCTGGAAAGGCAGTAGACAAGCAAGTGACCAGTGGGATCGAGGGACAAGATCCCATAAGAGACCTTACATGCAGACAGGGAGCCCAACTAGGTAAGTTTTCAGGCAAAAGCATAGAAGCACAAAATCACATCTTCAGGCAGGTCATTCTATTGGCTGGTGGATCAGTTTTAGAGTGAAGTTTTAATACATGGTCATTCTTTAACTTTAAACATTCAGTCCATGGCTAGATAAACCACCAGATGATAAACAGAATTATAAAGACTTAAAATGTGTTATTTTGGCAACTGAAATACCCCCTTACAATTCTTTGAAAGGTTAGATATTTATAGACCAGAAAATGTATCTCCTAAATAATTAAAGGACTTTCTTATCGTCTTTCTCTTGGAAAACATGTAAGACAACACTTATTTGCACACATGCATATGTATATATAGAAATACCCAAACTCCTAAGTGAAAATTTCTATACATAGCTAAGTCTTCATATTCAATAGTGACAAAATCATGATTAAAGCAGCCAGTATGACCTCTTGCTTTTTTCTATTAATACTATGGGAAAGAGCATGGGGTTTAAATTTATGCTAAATCACTTGCTTTGAGTCCCTTTGGCAAGATTCCATTCATTCAGTTTCCTGTCAGGTAGGATTGTGTTAACCGGGGTCAGGAGAGCCTGCTGGTTAACATCAAACATTCTGGAGTTGCACTGCTGAGAATGTATCCTAGCTCTGCCACTTACTTGCTCTGTGCCCTTAGTAAGGTTTCTTAATCCCTTAGTGTCTCAGTTTCCTCATCTGTAAAATGGGGATAACACTAGTATCTACCACCTCAAAGAGTGACTGAAAGGATTAAATAAGTCATGCATATAAAGAGCTTACAATAACAGATGGTAGGTAGTAAGTGCTCAATACGTTGTCAATGCTTGTTATTATATGTTGTCAATGTGAAAGACACACTGGATTTTGAAGACTTGGTTCCAAAAAAGAATATAAAATACCAAATTAATAATTTTTATGTTGATTACATATTGAAATGACGATATTTTAGATATATGTGTTAAATATGTCAAAATTAATTTTGCCTATTTTCCCCTCTTTTACTTTTTAAAGTTCTTTTTACTGTGGCTGTTATAAAGTTTAAAATTATATGTGTGACTTGCATTTCATTTCTATTCGCCAGGACTGCTCCAGAAGGTTGATATCTAAAACTAGAGATCCATTGCCTTTCCTCCTTTCTAGGGCTTCAGATGAGGTTTTCTTTAACTTAAGAACACCTTTGCTAGATATAATCAATATAAAAAAATGTTACCCATTTATTGTGCCTCACCTTGTTGATATGGACCTCCCATTTCCCATCAGAAGAAATGAACAAACCCATCACCAACAAACCATCCATCCATTTTTCAATTTTTATAAATACTTTGTTACCGTTTTTCACTTAATGACCTTTCAAGGATATACGACATGAAACCAATAGCTTTAACTTATATCCAGAAGTCTTTCCAAAGGATATATGAATCAAAGACTAAATTATGGTTTGGTGTTTCATATCGCTTGGATTTGTATCCCTGCCCAAATCTCATTTGAATTACAATCTCCTAGTGGGAAATGACCGGATCATGGGGTCGGATTTCCTCCCTGTTGTTCTCATGATAGTGAATGAGTTCTCTCGAGATCCAGTTGTTTAGAAGTATGTAGCACCTGCCCCTTCTCTCTCCTCCTTCTGCCCCAGCAATGTAAGTTGTGCCAACTTTCCCTTCCACCATGATGAAAGTTTCCTGAGGCCTCCCCAGCCACACTTTGTGTACAGCCTGCAGAATCATGAGCCAATTAAACTTCTTCTTTTTTTTTTTTAAAAATAAATTACGCAGCTTCAGATGTTTCTTTATAGCAGTGTGAGAATGGACTAATACAGTGTTAAATGCATTCATTGAAGTAATCCAAATTTTGAAAGCTGAAAGCTGGCATCTGTTTTTGCTACCTGAGATCTCCAAATCAGGGTTTACGGTGTCAACTGAAGAATCACAAAATGTTCTTAAGACCCTCTTTCTAGATACTCTGAGTTAGTGTTTTAAGGATAAGCGCCTGGAACCTATATTTTAGCTTCTAGTCTCGAGGTAGAGAGAGCATGATTCAACCACACAAATAAATGCATAATTATCATGGGTGATAAGTGCTATAAAGGAAAATTACATGGTATCATTGAGGTTCTAAGAAGATAAATAACTAAAATATAAAATAAGATATCAGAATCTCAACTCTGTCAGCTAAATTGATTCTAATTATATTTTGAGATGGGGGCACAGAAATTATGCATGTAGACATTCTGTACAGTACAGAGTTATAGATTATGATCCTATAATAATTTTGAGATATAAACATATTTTCATGAGGTAAAAACTGTATGAAAACTAAAGAGAAAAAGTCAATTCACCTTTAACATTCTAAAAATATCTGTTTAGACAAACCATTCTTATCTATTTCTGAAATAATCTAGTCATCTGCATATGTAAGTAACCATATTTTATAATCTGGAAAAATAGGAAACTCTGATCTCTTTAAAGTTGAAAACACTTGTCTACATTGCAGTAAGGGCAAATTGGTTAGGTTTTGAAAAGATTAAATATACAAGCTCCTTCGGAAATATTAAACAGATCTTTTTTCATGGAAAGAAGCAAACAACATATTTTGATTCTATAAACTATATTCTGCATAAGCTATAAACATAGTGCCTGGAGCAAAGAATCACAATAAACATGCATTGAATGGATGAGCAAATTGTGACAATTGAGACAGAATTTCAGAACTAGAGATCTTTTAATTTAACTCTTCATTTTATGGGTAAAGCAATTGCAATTCAGGGTAATATTGTTATTTGGCCCAGAGAACTAGAGGTGGTTGGGAGAGCACCAGATTTTCTGTCTCCAGATTCCTAGGCAATGACCCTGCTGACTCTACTGGGCTCACACTCACCAAACACCCTAACCCTCAGGCATACCCACAAAGGTCTGTTTATGAATCACCAGTGGTGGCACAGACATTAGACTGAGGAGGTGCTGTTCAACTAGAGCCCTCCTAAGTAAAGGAAGAGATGTCTTCTTCGTTATAAAATAGGGAAAGACCCAGGGATTTTGTACTGGGGCCCCATTTTGCCATTCACATCACTTCACAGACTTAGTATTGACCCTAATGTTCCTACCAACTAATTCGTAGACATAATTAAGATACTACAATCAGCAAATATCCCAGCTTCTCCCCTTAAGAAGAAAGAGAGGTAAAATGGGGATTAAAGGATATACATAAGAATTGAACATCAGGCCCAGCAAAGATTAGCTTGGATTGGGGGCAGGTCAGACAGAAAGGAGATGTCTGGACATTCCTAGGCCTTCTTCGCTCTGGGAGATTGCCAGCCTTGCCCTCCCTGCACACCTAAGATGGATCTGAATTCTAGAAAGATGTTCAATACACCTATACTTTTGAACTGAAAACAAGCTTCTAGAATATTCAAGGCTACCTGCTAGAAGAGGTACTCCTGGAGCCGGGGCATTACCAATAGAGACTGTATCACACTGATGAATGGTTATAATTTCTCCCAGACTCAGCACTATACCTGAAACAGAAACCGAAGCAGGGCCTAATCTGAAAAGCATTCAAGATACTAGCCCTGAAAAGAGCAGAGACAACTCATAAGGATATCTCTCAGATTTTTCCTCACCTAGAAAGGAAGGCTATACCACTAATGCCCCTAGTTAGCACTGTGTCCTCCTGCAATTAGAAATGAATGAGAATCCACAACTTACACCCATAATCATTCCTGCACCTCCTGAAGGCATCAAAACCCAAAAAGTATCAAACCCATACAGCCTATTTCATAAGCCTGGTGTTGGTTTCTGAGTATCAGAAGACAATCTGGTCAGCCTTCTCTTTAACCCCATTTGACCATGTCAGTTGCACTGCTCCCTGTACTGGGTGTGATGCTCTCACTATCTCACCAGATAACCGCACATGTGCGGGTGAGCACTTTGCAAGCAAACTACAGAGGCTTTTATGTGTCAGTGTTAACAGACCCAAGACCTCTTTCTCAATATTGAGCCCTGTTCTCTATATTCCACATCACCACCTCCCAAGGCTGGCTGTCTAGTAACCTTTTTTTGACAAATGAAGATGCAAGGGACTGACATGAACCATTCTTTGTCCGACTATCACACTGTACATATTCACATCTTCCCACTTGTTTATCTAGTACATTGGCCACACTGGTCTTTCATCTGCCACTAAATAAATGAACACTTATCACATTTCTACCATGTACTAAGCAGTATGTTAGGGGTTTTCACATTTTATTTTTTAATCCCCTCAACAACTCTGTGAAATATTTTTACCAATACTTCCTAATAGATGAAGATATTAAAACTCAATTATATGTCTGCAAAACAGCTCCCTGCAGAGTTGACATGTGCACACTTTTGATGTCAAGTATTAGAGAACTCTTGCTAACAACCTAACAGCGTGACAGGCTCTCTCTTCCTGAACGGAAAAAAACCTGGGTTCCTGCTTGTCCTTGGCCTCGCATAAGGACTCTGGGCCTGAAGCATCGAGTCTCTTCAAAGCAACGTCTAAAAGAACTCAAGTGAAAAACAGTTTCTCCGAAGGCTATTACAGTGTGAAAGAGCCAAAGCTGACCCTGCCACAAAGAGATTGTGATTTGCATTAAACTTGTCTTCCTTTTCTTTTTTAACATGCCCGACAGGCAGCAATAGATCAGAAGGCCATAATCACTATTCCAGTTTTGAAACTGCACCGTCCTTCTTCCCAAAGAAGATGGAATGAAAAGCACAGACAGCAGGCTCTGGGCACCAGTAAATTACACCCTCCCACACCTCAGGATGTCAGAGGTTTTGCTCTCTCAGTGGGTGTGTGGGAGAAGTGGGCACAGAATACTGAAATCTTTACCTGCCTGGCAACTGCAAGTGTCATGAGAAACCAAACTTCAGTTTATCAACAGATTTATCTTTCTTGTTTCTCTCATATGGGCATCATTATGGAAGATTTAGGGGCATGTGCAGAAAATTATGTCAGAATGCAGAAAAGAAAGGAATCCAAACATTGTTAAGGTGTGCTGCTGCATCCTTAAACAGGCAGACAGTCATGCTGTTGCCTGTAAGAATACAAGTAGGCATCATGTTACCTCAGAATTGCTTCACTATCACTGATCACAAATAAATGTGAAGTGGCTCTTAGCACATGTGCTCTTTCTCAGTGCCCACATCCCCACCTCCCATTCCCCATAAATCTCTGTTCCTGTTAACATTGCTAAGTCATTCTTTCTGGGCAATTAACTATTTTACAAATCATCATTAACATACTCTTCACGAAAATAATCCACTACCTTATATTGCAATTACATTTAAAGTTATCACATGTTTAAAGGAGGGAAAACAATTATATTAATATATCACCACACTGGAGTCCAGTCATGAACACCCCACTGGCAGCTTCATGTGGACCAACAATTCTAAGACGCAAGGCTGCTTTCCCTGTTTTTAAAACATTCCCAAAGTGAAGCTCATAGTCAGCAAAGGTATTGTTCCTTTTAAATTAGAAATGCTGGGTAAGCATTTCTGTAAGGAACTCTTTCTGTAAGGAAACTCTTATTACTGTAATATATCACCTTGAAAACTAGTGCAAAAAAATCCAGCAATTTTGTTTCTAGTTTTTAAGGAAGAGAACGTATTATATCCATCTGATATCAAGTTAGCGCTTTATAAAGCTTGCCTTTTAAAAATTCTATTGAAATATTGAGATAAAAAATTGATCTACCACAACTTCAGGCTCTTATAAAAATTAATGGCTCTCTGACACATAAGGAAGAGAACAGAAAAGCACCAAAACTGTCTAAAATGGTTATTTTTGAAATATAAAAACAAAAAATTTAGCCTTCAGCTTAAAAAAGCATATTGAGTTTAGATATTATAAGACCATTTGATTTACCCAGGGTAAGCATAAAAACACACTAAAATAATGGCAGCTGACTGGCAAATATTTATATTAAAATATATATCAATAGGTTTTTTCAAAGGCACATCATGCTATCTTTGTCTCAAAAACAAATTTAGCATTCATTTAATCCCAGTAAATTAAAACACTCCTTACTTCAGCAACATTGGTCTGTCATTGGTTAAATTAACAGTCATCACAAGGGAAAAAAAACCTGAAATGATATCAGGTCACGACTCAGGGATGAGCAACAGTGAATTTTCTTTTGTGACACAGTGATGAACTACGTAGAAGAAAGTGGACTATGCAAAGCAGAGCTGCCCATTCCTTCCTAAATGATAGTTTTATCAGATTGAGATAGTGTTAGGTAAAAACATCTTCCAAATATTTTGAGTTTATACCCAGGGAATCTCTAGTCGCTATCAATACTGCAAATTGGAAAAGAATACTTTTCAAATTACACCAACTTTGTTGTAGCAAACTTGAGATTCAAAAAATTACAACTGCCTATTAAAATATGATGTATACCTAAGGATAAAAAATTTTTATCATATGTGATTGAAAATGACAAAACCAGCAACAAAGAAAGTTTTGAAACTGAAAACTGACCATAGCTTAACAGTATATTGCAATGACCAAACTAGGGAGTTAATAGAGTTGGAATATTTGTTCTGGCCCAAATCTCAAGTTGAATTGTAATTCCCCAGTGTTGGAGGTGGGGCCTGCTGGGAGATACATGGGTCATGGGGTGGATCCCTTATTGCTTGGTACTGTTCTCATGACAGTGAGGGGCTCTCACAAGATGTGATTGCTTAAAAGTGTATGATACCTCCCCCACCCCTTGCTTCTGCTTTCATCATGCAATGTGCCTGTTCCCTCATTCATGTTCTGCCATGATTGGAAGCTCCCTGAGAACTCCCCAGAAGCAAAGGCCAGCACCATGCTTCCTGCAGAGCCTACAGAATCAAGAGCTGATTAAACCTCTTTTCTTTATAAATTAGCCAGTCTCAGGTTTTTCTTTATAGCAGTAAGAACATCCTAATACAGGACTTTTATTGTGAACTTTTGTAGAGCAAAAGGATAATTTGCAATCCTGAAAAAATCCCTGTACTTTACTTAACACTGATCAGTCTTTCAATGGTATAAGGCTGACATTTGGCTTCTTTATTTTATATGGATTATGAGCAAGGAGTCGTCAAAGAAAGGTAACAAAATTGAGGTGAGAGGGCAATGTTGAATCACTGAGGAACAGATAAAGACTTGAAGTTAAAGGAAAAGAAAAGGCTTAAGAGAGAAGTTGGGTTGGGGTAAAAGATTTTAACTGCTGTAAAAAATATTTAGTTTAGATTTACTTTTAAATCAAGAGAAATGGTGAACCGGACACAAAAAGGAGTCAAACCTCAAATTTTTAATCAATTAAGAGACAGAACATGTGACTAAGTGACCCATGGCATTTCTTAAAGTTATTTGACTCTATGATTCCTATGAATAGAGAATTCAGTAAACATTTCACAGATGTCTTCTTTTTCTTAATTGTTGCAGTAATAACTCAATCAACAAATGGTGTCATTTTTCCTAATCCATGCATACTAATTTGATATACTTGTATAAAGTTCATTGATGTAGAGCAGGACAAAATAAAAGCAAGAAATTTTAAAACACAAACCATGAAATAAAAGCATTTCAGTAAATTCCCTTAAGAAGATTGAATAAGTAAGTTTCATGAATTCAAGTGTGCTTTGCACTATCAAAAAATGGGTATAAGATCTTTTGAAGAAAGCTCTTCAACTAAATAAAATTGTGTGTGTGATATTTTTAGGACATTCTTTTTTTTTTTTTTTAAACACAAGGTCTTGTTCTGTTCTTCAGTCTGAAATGCAGTGGTGGGAACATGGTTTACTGTAACCTTGACCTCCTGGCTCAAACAATACTCCCACCTGAGTATCTGGAACGACACGCACATGTCATGGCTGTCTAACTTTTTTTTTATTTTTAATTTTTGGTAGATACAGGATTTCACTTTGTTGTCCAAGCTGGTCTCCAACTCCTGGGCTCATGCAATTCTCCCACCTTTGCCTCCCAAAGTGCTGGGATTACAGGCGTGAGCCATTGTGCCAGGCCTTTTTAGGCCATTCTTTAACCCATGATGTAACACGTACTAATTTTATTCTGGTCTTTTAAGTATGTGGTTCTAGAAATAAGGATCAACTTTCACTTATTTCTTTGTCACAACACAAAGTATTGCCTTATTCACAGCTAGTACTCAATAAATATTTCATCAGACAAGAATCTAATGCCTTTGAATTCTACCCAGGAGCCAGGACAGTGTTAAATGTAAATAAGGCATTCTAAACTGAGTGAGATTTGGTGCTTCTCAGACCCAAAGACCAAAATGTAGCTGGTTAGTAAAGGTCCCAGTGAGAACATAAGGAATGTCATATGTCAAGCCAGCAGGGAGAAGGGCAACTGGATATTCTGGCAATGGATTACAGGACACAGTACTGAGGAACACAGAACAGAAAGGTGGCAGAGAAGTAGGCTTGTCTGCATAAAAGACACTGAGCAGCAAGGCTCAGGAGCAGAACTTCTGTCCCAGGGACAGGGTTGTCTCTGGAAAGCAGGGCCTTAATACAGAATAAATGGAATATATATCAGATGGAGCACATCAAAGCAGAGCTTGAGAATGTAACATGGGACCTGGTTATCACAAAAAAATCAACTATCAATTCATAGGAAAAGAGAAGAAACTGAGTTAATGGAACCAAAGTACCCACCAGAAGGAGTACTGTTACTTAGCCTCAAGCCACCAAATTAAGGATTTTTAAACTTTCTTGGCTATGAAAAGGATTGGTTCCAAATCACAGGGAAGGTCTGAACATATGGATGTTTAAAACATTCTAGGAGAAGGATGAAAAAGATTCAGGCTGTTGGTGGGGCGCAGTGGCTCATGCCTGTAAACCCAGCGCTTTAGGAGGTCAAGGTAGGAGGACCACTTGAGCCTAGGAGTTTAGACCAGATGGCGTAACATAGTGAGATCTTATCTCCACAATTTTTTAAGTTAGCTGGGTGTGGTAGTATGCACCTCTGGTACCAGCTATTCAAGAGGCTTAGAGACAAGAGGATCGCTTGAGCCTGAGAGGCCGAGGCTACACTCCAGCCTGAGTGACACAGCAAGATCCTGATCCAAAAAAAAAAAAGACTCAAGTTGTTCCATGGGCCTCTGATACTGGCCTTCTGTAGACTAAACATATGCTTGACTAATATTTTTATAGTAACATGCATAGTCATATATACTTTCGCTATTCTGATCAGTATTGTTTGTAATGATCACACAGGTGTGTGTATGAACAGAACTTGGTCATTCCTGGGCCTATGAAAACAGCTCATTAATGAATTTCCTATTACTACCCTGAGATGCAGGAGATAATGCTGAATGCCAGAATGTCAAAGTAAATCCCAATCCTAACAGAGTTTAGGACACCAGAGTTTTTTACATGGAAAGCTAAATTCCTTGGTGGAATTCAAGGGATTCCACTGTGTTTCAGCATCAACGATTTGTTATATAACTAGAGCTTTACAGTGGTACGTACAAATAATACAGTCTTTCAAGAAATGCCTTCCTTCTCTTTCACTCCAGGTCTCAAATGTTTCCATGCTATACAATTATCAGCAACAGCATAAATGTGAGTAAACACTGAAATGAAGTCATATGCACTGAAAAATGCAAGGATAATACCTCTGCTCAAAATCTCTAAAAATATTCATTGCTAAAGGAAATTACACAGATTTTTCATGAATTATCTTATAATTAAATTATATAAATAAAATTTCCTTTAGCAGTGAATAGGTACTGTTTTATATAATATATACAGATAATTTCATAGATTATGTAAGATTATGTAAATTACGTAATTTTACACAATCGATATATGATTATAATTTACATAATCTATATAACTATTAGTAATTAGTAATTACTAAGTAATCTATATAATTATTAATTAGTAATTACTAAGTAATCTCCTAATCTATATAATTACTTAGTAATCCATATTACTTAGTAATTATATAGATATGTGATTGCCTATGTAATACGTAGATTATGTAAAATTAAGCATATATCTATATATTTATATCTAAATTATATCTTATGAGCATAATTTAAATACTAGACCCAAATTAACATATACTGAATTTTACATAATCTAAGAAACATTTTTACAACATTTAAAACGCAAAAGTACAGAAGACGTTTAAATTCTGAAAACTTAATTACCCCATTTACAACCCAGAAAGGTCAATCAATAGTAGTCCAAGGAGGGCAGATGCAGTGGCTCATGCCTGTAATCCCAGCACGTTGAGAGGCTGAGGTGGGCAGACTACATGAGCCCAGGAGTTTGAGAGCAGCCTGGGCAACATAGTGAAACCCCATCTCTATTTTAAAAAATACAAAAATTTATCTGGGCATCGTGACACATGCCTATAGCCCCAGCTACTTGGGAGGCTGAAGTGGGAGAATCACTGGAGCCCAGGAGGCAGACGTGGCACTGAGCTGAGTGCAACACTGCATTCCAGCCTGGGTGACAGAGCAAGACACTGTCTCGAAGAAAAGAAAAAGGTAGCCTAAAGAAACACTGTATTGGCAATGACCAGAACTGATAGCCATATCTGTAATGCGACCCACCACACACATGCCTCTCTTTAACAGGAGTTCCTTATTCTCTTTAACAGAAAAAAAGATTACTGTGTTCCTTAACACAACTGATAATTATGTATTTACTTGTTTGTTTACTCATTCAATGCCTGTCCCCAGTACTTCACTGTAAGTTCCTTGAGACCAGGAAGGGTAACAGTTCTGCTGGCTACTCAGCAACTATCATAGCACATGGTCAGTATTCATTAAAATTGATAAGTTGATTGAGTGAATTCATGAATAAATGTTTTCATATAGGTTCATTGACCTTATACACACATCATTCAGAAAAGCCAAGTATGAAGTTGGTCCAGGAACCTCATAATTTGTGCCTACAAGAAAAATAACAGATATAATTAAATAGAAAGCTAGATAGATGACAGAGAAGAAAAAACTACCCCCTCCCTCATATTTATAAATATATTTGATGGTATTTGAACCCATTATAGCACATTACTAATGACATAACCATAGGTAGACTGTAATAAATTAAAAGCCAATAAAAATAATGAACAGGTTGTTTTGTAGATTACACAAATTAAACACTGATAAATATTAGCAAAACAAGAACTCACAAATAGTATTTTATCCTCTTAGTGTTTTAGTTTATTATAATTTTACAATCATACCTTTATTTTTAGACCCCATGAAATATTTTAACAAAAATAAATTCTGGCAATAAAAATGAGCTGTTTTTCAAATCTACATATGCTAACTATCATACCTCCTTCCAACTGTGCATAGGAATATTATACTATGCATGTAGCATTTCAGATAACATTTTGATATAGTTGAGGTATTATTAGAAATGACGTAAAACCTTTGATGAAATTAAGTAATTCTAAAAAATAACTACACATAATTCTCCTTAAAGATAATATTAGTTGAAATTATCATTTTGAGATCTCTGGCACTCCGATGAGATTTACTGTGGAATAGATATGCATGTGGATGCTGAGTTAACAAAATTTACCATTCCCTTTGGGAAGAAGACGAAACAACTATCGAAAGCCAATTCATTATCCAGCAGAGGCAAGTGGACACAGATGCCCCAGGTTTTTACCCAAGCCTGAAAAGACCCCATCCTCCCCACGGAGCCTGTTAGAGAACTGCTCCTTTCTTAAGATTCAGCCCAGGGGCCCCATTCTTAGCCCTACATCTATGGGAAAGCTTTTCCTGACTTTCCACAAAACAAAGATGGTTATATACTTCTGGTAGCTTCCACTTAACATCCAGGATTGCATATATCAAAGTGCATTAGACATGTTCACTTCTAGCTCCCCAATTAGACTCAGAGCTCAGTGAATTCAAGAACCAAACCACATTCACTCTCATATTCCTCAGGCCTGGAACATACTAGACATTTAAATATTTACCAAAGGCAAAAATGAGGTCAGCAATTATGAATAATGGAAGTTACGTATCTATATAGAGATACAAACACACACACACACACACACACATCACCCAAAAGACATCAGGGCTAAGGGAAGCATTTAAAATAAGTTCCACTCTTAAAGAATGGGTTATATTCCAAACTCTGAGCTTTGAATTCAGACTTAAATAACCAAGTGAACCAGCCAACACTGAGAAGTTTATAGGAAACGGCCATTCTTTATAGGAAATTCTTTATAGGAAATGGCCATTCATCTATTGTGAGAGTCTCCTAGGAGCAGAATCTGGGGGTGTGCTATGGAAGGAAGGGATGCAGGGAGGACACACAGAGTGAGATTTCCACTTTGGAAACCACTTCTAAAGATGGGAATTATAATGGTCAACAACCCATCCAAAAAAAATGTCATCTACCCAGAAGTAACAAGCAGTTTTATCACAGGCAGACAGATCCTCGGTATAAATTCAGCTCCATTATCCCAGTGTAAGGTCATGCTGATCTGCTATAAATGTCACATGCTAGTTAAGAAAGTCACCTATAATATATCACTCAAAATGTCTTTTGAATCTAGATGGTGGTCACCCTGCCTACTCCATAGTTCTGGTCCCCGGAGTGGTGAAATATATGCTATAAAGAAGAAAGGCTTGATTTGTACACACGGTTGCTTAGCATCAAGTACTTTTATGGCAAAAGACAAATGGGACCAATAAAAGAGCTTATTACAAAGGCTACCAATCAGACCTAGAAAAGTCATGACCCAGTGCCAACTTCCTGAAGCAATTCTCTCATTTGGATTTCATATTTATTGTTGTTATGATTTTCCACACAATGAAACCCCTCAGAACCCTCCCCCTTGGTATTTTTAAACTCCATTACCTCACTTTCCGACCATAACTGTTTTATCTTTCTCACGCTGGCACATAAACTCATTTTTCCTTTTGCCCTTAAATAGATCTGTAGTTCATTCTTGAACTTTCTGCTTTCAATACCTGCCAACCAACTTTTCTTACAGTCTTTTTTTGCTCTGCCCTTATCCTCCATCCATTGTTTAAATGCTGAGGTTCTAAGACCTTTTCTAAGACTCACATGCCCCCTCTCCCTGGCAGAATGGAGCTCTTTCCTCTCCGCCCTAACTCCCTTGGTTCTTCCTATGACACTCCTTCTGTACCACTCTGGGATTGTTTATGTATCTATCTGTCTCCCACTTCCAGGCTGATGTTTCTGAGGACAGAAAACATATCCGATAACAACACCTAATTAATAGCAGGTCTCCATACATGAAAGATTAATGAGTAAGTGACTAAGAAATTGGATAACTGGGAAAAGAAAGTTAGAAACACTGTGAATGCTTAAAGTAGGCATACCACAAAAATAGTCATTAAGAGGAAGGACTCTAGAGCCAAATGCCAGGGTTCAAATCTCAGCCCTGCCATTTTTTAGTTGTGTGGCCTTGGGAAAAGTGGACTGAAAGTTTACGTTGCCTCAAAATTCATATGTTAAAATCCTAACCGCCAATCAGATAGTATTATGAGGTAGGGCCTTTGGGAGGTGATTAGGCAGTAAGAGTAGAGTCATCAGGAATGAGATGAATGCCCTTAAAGAACAGACCCCGCAAAACTGACCCCAGAGAGCTCCCCTGCCCTTTCCACCGTGTGAGGACACCGTGAAAAGGTGCCATCTATGAACCGGGGAACAGGTTCTCACCAGACACTGGATCTGCCAGTGCCTTAATCTTGAACTTCTCAGCCTCCAGAACAGTGAGAAAATATTTGTTGTTTCAGCCACCCAATCTGTGATGTGTCTGTTATAGCAGCCCAAATGAACCACAACAGGTACCTGCTTTATTGAGTGCCACAAGGAATAATTCAGTTATTCCAGGATAAACACTTTCAAAAAATGTCTTTAAGTGTCAAAAACTACCAAATACACAACAGATTAGCCCTTTAAAAATTCTGTTTACACCAATTAACTTTTAAAGTTATTAGTAAAATAAGAAGTTTAAACAATGTTTAAGAGTTTTCTTACTGAACCCCACCGATGCCTAGACCTCTGTCTCTGGTTATGCTGACTTGTGCACATGTCTGACGCGCCTGAGTTTACCTGACACTACAGAATTCACTTAAAATATCTATAAATTAAGTCACATGAAACAGTTTCATTTCTTAAACTTATGAATCACTGTTTATCCTTTTTCCCATCAAGTTATAGGAAAATAGCACATGATTAGTTTCTATGCTTTTTTCAATTCTCATATCAAAATCCCCAAACTTGGAGAGCAAATGGAAACCAAGAAAAAAGTTTCTAACAAGACAGTAGGAAGTACTGAAAAATGAATGAGAACTTGAGCCCAGAGAAGTCCTAACCGCAAATCCACAGCACCTCCTTCCTCCTTTCGAGGCCCAACCCCATGTTCCTGAGAGCCAGGGGGAAACCCACAAAGTGTGATCTCCTGAGCCTAAGGAAGAAACTTTATTTACTCAGGGAACTCAAGGCTGCAGTATATGTGATCCTGGTCCTTAAAATCAAAGGTTCTGTCTTGGGAAAGCATAGATTGCTGAAAGATGATCTAAATTGAATTTTAAAAAGCATAAACAAGCCAGGCACAGTGGCTCATGCCTGTAATCCCAGCACTTTGGGAGGCTGAGGTGGACGAGTCACTTGAGACTAGGAGTTTGATACTAGCCTGGCAAATAGGGCAAAACCCCATCTTTACTAAAGATACAAAAATTAGCCAGGCGTGGTGGCACACGCCTGTAATCCCAGCTACCTGAGAGGCTGAGGCACGAGAATTGCTTGAGCTAGGGAGACAGAGGTTGCAGTGAGCCAAGATCGTACCATCGTACTCCAGTCTGGGTGACAGAGGGAAACTCTGTCTCAAAAAAAAAAAAAAAAGAAAGAAAGAAAATAAACTCATAGCAAGCGTTCTTTAAAAAGAATAATCCTCAATAACCTTTCCCCTTCTCTGAGACCTGGAACCGAGTCCTGCATATCCTTTCAGGACAAGGAACAGGGCTAACTTCTGGGGGACCACCTACCATCCCGAGCTTTGTTCCAACAGGGAGAGTAAGACCAAGCTCCCACCTCCCAGTCTCAACTATATTCTCCCTGTTGAAGACCAGTGTTTGCTGAGCCACACAGAAAGTTCTCTTTCTGCAGAGAAATTCATTCTGACTCTTCTCTTACCATAGTGGTCATTAGTGAACAGGGGTTAGGTATGTTAATGCTTTCTCAATCTTATAATGGTACTTTCACAACAGATGTGTTATTGCTACTGTGTGTTCTGGAATATGAATCATAACATGCCACAATTATTACTGAATTACTTTTAAGTACATCACTGCAATAGAATGCCTCATTAACCAGCCATGCTCTCTCCATTAGCAAACTAATCATTAGAGTACAGCCCTCTATGCTAATGGGAAAAAAAAACCCAACTTAGAGCCTTTACAGCCTCCTTAGGCATAACTGCAGGCCACAGCTTATGTATCTTGGCTCTCTGATTGCAAGGGAAGCGCCAAAACTCAAAATTAACCTTGGCTGCTACCAAGTTCTGAGAATCAGTTTTCAGAAAGAACTGGCTTTCTACCCGCCTCATCTCCTGTATTGGAGAGCATAACGTGAATGGACAAGTATAAAATATCATTTTTTAGGAGAAAAATATCCAAATGACCTACAGTGTTTTAAATTTGTGCTAAGGAATATAGAAAGAATATAAAAAGCATGAGGCAGATGTTCCAAAACGTTTATAATCTGGGTAGGGAGAATGCCATAGAGTGAGTGGCTTCAACAACAAATACTTATCTCACAGCTCTGGAGAATAAAAAATAGGTGGAAAAAATATAAGGTAGTATGTAATTAACCCAATGCTAAATGATATGATATCAATAATAAGGAGTAAATGAGCTCAAACAAAAGTGAGATCAGTAATGCTGGGGGATGATATACATTCGAGAGTAACTATTATGGCTCAAGAAAGGAATTAAAGCATCATTTCACGTCATCCTCTAAAGACTGCTAGCTTAATATGCTGCTGGAATCATAAAAAAAACAAAACAAAACAAAACAAAACAGGAAGATACTGGCCATTGTCAGAAACATGTTAGGAATCACAACGAGTGCATTTTTCTGCTCTTGTATCCAAGTGGAAAAACTCCTAGTCACCAACCTTGGAAAGTAATCTGAAACATGTTTAGGTTACAGAGAGGACAGTTCCTAAGTTATTTTCTCTTATCTGCCTTTATTTATTTTCACTTTTTCTCTTTATAAGTTGTGGAAAATTACAATAAAGAACATAGGAATATGTTTAGGAAAACAAAGTTAAAAATTGATGTGAAAATCCAAAATTCTTTTAAAATAAAAAGTATATTTTTAAAAATAGTCACCACCACAAGGTAAAAGGTAATGAGGCCTCTCTGTGCTGTTTTTACAACTAAAATATAAGAAGTTTTAAAATGATTATGAGAGTAAAATCAAAATGCAAACATTGTAACCATATGAGTTAACTTGGATAAAATCAGTTTCAAATATGGTTTATGCTTCCTGGAAGCAAGACCCAAAGCCACCAAGTCTAAAAGAAATTTCTTATAAGAGGCTTTCTTCTTCTTTCCTTTTTTTTTTTTTTTTTTTTGAGGCAGATTCTCAGTCTGTCACCTAGGCTGGAGTGCAGAGACGCAATTACAGCTCTGCAGCCTTGACCTCCTGGGCTGAAGAGATTCTCCCACCTCAGCCTCCCAAGTAGCTGAGACTATAGGCATGAGCCACCACACCTGGCTAATTTTAAAAAATTTTTTGTAGAGACAGGATCTCACTAGGTTGCCCACTAGGTCTTGAACTCCTGGGCTCAAGCAATCCTTCTTCCTCAGCCCCCCAAAGTGCTGGGATTACAGGCATGCACCACTGCACCCAGCCAGCGCCTTTCCTCTTCTATCAAGGGATAGGAAGGCATGTAAGGGCCACGGTCTCCACAGCAGATTCTGTTTGGCTGTTTCTTACGTGGCTTGTGGTAAGAGAACAGTGCACAACATTCAACTAACTACAGCTCTGGGGAGGTGACAACGGAATCTATGAGAAGCTGGTACCTACGGGTACAAATGAATAAAAGTCTTTAGATGACACTAAACTCTTTCTCTTAGGCAGGTTTCTAATAAAAGCTACTTGTGAGACAGGTTGAGCTTATTACACTTCAATCTGCCTCAAACAATTGGTATCCTAAACCACTGATGAGGACAACTCTTAATAAAGGGAAAATCAGACAACCAGATAGCAGGGCAGCGCCTTGTTAGTAAAGCTGAGAATTTAACCAGATCTTTCTGAACAATGTATATACACACAGAGGTGGGGTGCTAAGGAGGCTGTAGCTAAACAAGGCATTCTTTTCAGCAGCAAAGATTTCCTCTCTGACATTTAGACATGCATTTGATAGAGCATCCAAGAATCTACACCACAAAAGATGGCAGAAATGCTTTAAGCCTCATATGTTTTCAAAATGGGAGTTGCTGTGTTCCTGGCCTAGCCAATGTCAACTTCATAAATATTCCAAAGGAACAACCAGTTCTGAGTAGCATGGCTTCCTGGTGTAGCCTTTGATGTTACTACCCCAGAGAGCAGAATGAATTGACTTGTTACATCCAAGCTTTATTTAACATTTGCCAGCTGAATGCAGAGAATGAAGATTCTTGTGCAGATTTTGAAGGTGGACATGATAGGTTCCACCCTGATTTTTTTTTCACCTTGAGTTTGTAAGAATGAGAGAAGATATATATGCAAAAGAACAATGAGTATTACTTAAGTCTGAAGGGAAAAAAAAAAGAAGAGTAGCTTAGTATTCTGGTCATGTTTTGTTTTATAAATGACTTGGCAGCATTTTGCCAAAATCGTAAAGTAATTTTTTAAGTACCTTGTGTGGCTATAAATCATTTTCGTAAAAGTCTAATAACTACACTAAATTTTTGAAGTGTTGACTTAATTAAAATTAACTTCAGATATTTTGAGACTATTTATTATGTATGGGCATTATACTAAGACTTAATAAGCCTATCTGCATAAGGCCATGCCTTCAAATATCTCACAATCTAATGGGGGAAAAGAGAGAGGAGAAGATATGTAAGGTATACAAATAACCACTATTACTGGCTTGCTTCTGTTCCCACAAACTTCATATGTTGAAGTCCTAACTCCCGGTATCTTAGAATACGACTGAATTTGGAGATGGGATCTTTAAAGGGGTAACTAAGGCTAAATGAGGTCACATGGATGGCATGCCATAATCCCCTCTGACTGGTGTCCTTCTAAGAAGAGGAAGAGACACCAGGGAGGCAGGCACACAGAAGGCCATGTGGGGACACAGAGAGAAGGCAGCTGTCTGCAAGTCAAAACGAGAGGTCTCAGAAGAAACCAAACCTGTGGACACCTTTGTGGTGGACTTCCAACCTCCAGAACTATGAGAAAATAAATGTCTGTTGTTTAAGCCATCCAGTCTGTGGCATTTTGTTATGGCAATTCTAGCAGATGAACACAATCACTCTGCAGAGAAACTAATAAGGCATACTTTAAGAGAAAAGTGACGTTTTATTCAATTGAAGGAAACAGGAGATGACACGGATGAAGCACCTGGGATGAGCCCTGGAGGATGGGTAGAATTCTGAAGAGTGAAGGTCAGAAAAGAGCAAAAAAAAGTGACTCCAAGCATGACCGAGATTCCTGGGTAGGAAGTATAGCATCTGGAAAGCAGCCTGTCACTCACCTTGGTGAAGTGCTGATTGCCTGTGACCAAGGAAGGAAGACCCTAGTAACGCCACACAGCCAAGGGCTGGAAATGTCAGCCTGAGGAATTTATCCTAAATTTGGCAGAGGTAGGAGTGCCCATAAAAGGCAAATCGCCAATTACCCAGACTTCAAGTGCAACGACAATAACATTTCAGAATACGGAGAGTACCTTGGATAGGGCAATGGAGCTACTAAAGTTTCTTCGTTTTCCTTTTTGTAAGAAACACACACACACAAAGAGTTCTGAGTTTAAATTTATCATGACTCTAAGATTAGCATAATATAAGCATTTCTGAAATTACATGCATAGATATATGTTGAAGACATTATTTTACTGCAAGCTATCTTGAATCTTAAAGAGCTTAGAGAAATAAATACCACCCTCTCTAAAAAAAAATAGTAACCCAAATTCTAAATTTATATTCTTTACACAATCTGTTAGGTATCAAACCAAACACTATACTAGAGTGATACAAATCCTTCTAGGAACTGAATAAAAAGTTAAACAGAGCCCTTATTTTAGCCTGCTCTGACTTTAAACTTCATAGGACAAGCCAAGGAGACACTCACCTTCCCTCAGAGCTGAAATTTCTACCTCAATGAATAAACAAGAGAGTGTAATATTTTACACCATTAATTACACTGCTTCTTATTAGACCACTGAGGATACTGTTGGATCACCCTGCTGGCAATAAGACATTTATTTGTACTCCTTTAATTTGCAGACCCCAGTGAAACTTGGATAATTAAAAAGGTATTTAAAACTTAGATCATTAAAAGAACATTGACCAAACACAGCAAGTTTCCACATAGACCAAAATAAACTAAAAACTCATTTCAAGATCTAATCTTTAATTACATCCTTTCTATTTATCAAAGGCAAATGTCAAAATACCCACACGATTGCATTTCAATGCCAATGGAAATCCAACAGTGGCTAAAGAAACTATGAAAATGGACATTGAAAGTGAATGTTGTAATCCTGCTTCTAAGGGGTATAATAAGTAGAATGCAGGGGATTTTGGCCAGACCCCTTATTTCTGAGCGCTGTCAGGGACCAAGGATGTAAAGGTAACCAATCTCTTCCAGTATCTGGCCCAGTTTTACTTACTGGGGGAGGAGAGCAGCCATTGAGAATTAATTTCCTCATCCTAACCCCATTTCAAAAGATGGGTGTTTAAGAGGAACGTGCCTTTGCCTCTCTTGATGGATTTATCTCAGTAAGAGATGTTCTCTTTCCTTAGGGGAAGACTAAAAGTCCCCAGCCACATGGTACCATGCCAGCTGGCATGGCAAGAGGCTGGGGTTTCCCTGGTGGGGGCTGAAGCAGCATGCTGGGTGCTCAAGAGCACTCCAGCACTGACCTCTTCCCATTATTTCCCCAAGCACAAAAATGAAAAAAAAAAAGAGGGAAAAACAGGATTCTTTCCCAAGTGCAACACAAGGCAAGTAAGGCCTTTGCTAACTGTACTTCACCCCTCCAGCTGGGTTTCCAGAGGACGTAGAGCACTGGCCAACTCAATTCCTCCACAGGCACCCCAATAAGTCACAGAGAGGGAAAAAAACATATGGGAAGCTTAAAGTATAAAAAACAGGACTGTTCTTTTGAAGAAAATGCTCTATAAAGCAGGCAATCCACCTCTCACATAAATGCAACTAGCTTTCATGATAGAAACTCCTGGGCCACCTGCTCTCTCAAGGTAAAACTACTGAACTAAAAATAAGAATGTATTGATTTTCCGGGATAGTGTGCCTCCGCAGAAAAGGAAAGTCTTCAGAAGTTTGAAGAGAAGGTAGTTATTGGACAACTGCTACTTATTTGTGAGTAGCCAGAGTCCATTTCTATATATAGCACTATTTTTTTTAAGCTGCAGTAAAATCATCTTTGAACACAGCATTGTATCCAAAAGCAAAGTCATTTGTGGATGCCCTCCCAGAGAAGCCAAAGGACTGCCAAATATGAATAGGACCTTCCAAGTCTCCTAATAGTGTTTTCTTTTATTAAATTGTATTATCCTAACAGATAACTTCCCAATAAAGGTAAAAAATTTAAATACTAAAAAATCTGCTCTTAAAACATTGCTAACACTTGCAGAATTCAATAATGATTAAATGTCCAAGGAGATGAGTACTTCATATGGGTTTGTGCAATGGCACGCAAACAACCCTTCACATGCATCACTCTGTGGATTGAGTCCCGGGTGATATATTCATAGATCTTCTACTTGCTCATCCATCTTAGAGCCTTAGTCTTCAAAGGCATGACTAGGTATGCCAAAAAACTAAATGGGATAGAATACACTTACGTGTTATTACCCCTGCATCAGTCCCCTGACATTGGGCCTGTCCAGGGAGGAGCCACATGATGAAGATATCTTCTGGCCATATTCATCAGTGGGTGGAGGCAGGATAAAGGCCAAATCCGGCAAGTGTCTTGCATGGGGAGTCATCCGGAATTTCTGAGCCAAAGAGATGGTGGCC
Source organism: Cheracebus regulus (assembly GCA_963574635.1). Taxonomy (NCBI): domain Eukaryota; kingdom Metazoa; phylum Chordata; class Mammalia; order Primates; family Pitheciidae; genus Cheracebus; species Cheracebus regulus. The sequence continues at coordinate 22,361 of CAUYQU010039580.1, read as the reverse complement.
CTGCTGTCAAGGGAGACCTCATCTCTGCCTGGAATGACTTTCGGATTGCAGCCTTTCAGATTAAAGACTCCTCAGTCCTGTCATGGGCTGCTCTGAGGACCCTCCTTCAAACACTTCCAGTCTAGACACAGTATCCACTGCTTGGGGAAATCAGACTGGGTGGGTCACATGCTGCAGGAGGAGGCTGTCCCGCAGGGGCCACTCCCCCAACCACTGAAAAGTGCAGACCCTCATTCCCTGCCTGCGTCTTCCTCATTCAGAATGCACCTGTACCTCAGCAAGAATTCCTGCCCATGTTCTAATAAATTACCACTCAAACCCCCATTGCCCCCTGGATGTCCTGGGTGGAGTGTAAGGCGTGCAGGTGACCTACATCAGAAACAGGGTAGGATCATTCTGATAATCACCCACTGCAGGTGATGTCATGGAGGTACAGGAAGAGTGGCCCTTTTAGTTCATCACATTTGGGGCATTTGGTCCTGGCACAAGCTCAAAAGCTAGTGCCTGACAGCATTCAAGTAGATCACATGACACTCAGGAGGGGTTGTGAGGACTTTGGGGAAGAGAAGCCATCTCAAGTGGGGCAGGGATGCCTTGAAGTATGAGCAGTGGGTATGCGGACGCTAGGAGTATGACCCACCTTATGTGTGGAGGGGGCAGGGAAGGGCTTCAGTTCTCATTATTTCTGCCTCTTCTCCTTAGGACACAGGCAGGAGTCCTGGTCTGAGTTGTATCTATATCAAGCTGAGAAAAACACTTTAAAAAAAAATTTTACAAATTGGTTGAAAACCACCAGTTTATATTGACATCATATACCATATTTTGAACTTACACCTATGTTAGGCATTTTCACAAGTCTTTTGTTATCTTGCTATTTTATGTTTTAATTCTAGACAGTAATTTCTATTTTTCATATTTAACTATCTTTTTTTTAATGGAGTCTCACTCTGTCACCCGGGCTGGAGTACAGTGGCACAATCTTGGCTCACGGCAACCTCCGCCTCCCAAGTTCAAGCGATTCTTTTGCCTTAGCCTCCTGAGTAACTGGGATTACAGGCACACACCACCACACCTGGCTAATTTTCATATTTTTAGTAGAGACGGGGTTTCACCATGTTGGTCAGGCTGGTCTCAAACTCGAGATCTTGTGATCTGCCTGCCTGGGCCTCCCAAAGTGCTGGGATTACAGGTGTGATCCACCACGCCTGGCCCATATTTAACCATCTTACTGTTTATGAGCTCTAATTCAGAAAAAGTATCACTCCCTGACCTTCAGTTCCATATTTGGCTTTTGCTCTCCAGAGCTCTCCAGGGCTCGTGTGCCCTCCTGCACAGGGCCAAGTTCCTCACATAAGGGCCAGGGGGCGAGGTCCCTGTTCTGGACAGAGTAGGACCTGCTGGCCTAACCTGGAATTGTTAGTTACTTTAAATAAGTACAGGCTTCTTCATTCATGTAAAAAAGAGTTGAGAAGGCTACATAAAATCCGCATGGGCAATTTCTAAGGGACTCCGCAATTCTGCTCAGACCCAACTTGAAGACTTTTACACACCTATCCAGAAAATTCTGCTCATAGTAAACTGGAAGTGAGCAGAAGTGCCAGGAGGCTCACACCTGCACCACTGTACCAACACCTGTAGCGTCTCCTCTCAAATCTTTGTTTTTGGTTTCCAGCCACCAGCTTACCCTCTCTTTGCCTTCCCCATGAGAGGTGATATGGTTTGGATGTGTATCCTCTCCAAATCTCACGTTGAAATGTGACCTCCGATGTTGGAGGTGGGCTTAGTGGGCTAGGTTCAGGTCATGGAGGCAGATCCTTCATGAATGGCTTGCTGCCCTCACTGTTGTAATGAGTTCATATGACAGCTGGTTGATTAAAACAACATAGCATCTCTTTTGCTCCCTCTCTCACCCTATGATATGCCTGCTCCCCCTTCACCTTCCACTATGACTGTAAGCTTCCTGAGGCCCTCACCAGAAGAAGATGTTGGAGCCAGGCTTCTTAGACAGTCTACAGAACTGTGAGCCCAATAAGCCTCTTCTCTTTATAAATTACCCAGCCTCAGGTATTTCTTTATAGCAAAGAAAAACAGGCTCACAAAAGAGGCCTCTGAACCTCATTGGCTCTTGTCTCCTCCGTAGGTACCTTTCATCTCTCTCACTTGTCCATACAGAAAAACTATATTCTATTCCAGTTTCTACCTCAAGTCTTGTATCCCTGACCTCAGCACTGTCTCCAAGGATGTCATGGGCTGTTGTTGTAAAAGAGCTGACTGTGTACTCAGGAAATCACAGAATTTTTCCCAACTAGGATTTGTAGAAGGCAGGGGTGGATTACTAATAGGAAAGAGAAATTATACTACTGCATATTCAATAAAAATGACCATGCAAATAAAGAACAACGACAAATTAGGTCAGAGGCTATGGTGAAAGGAGCCATTATTAGGAAATTCCTGAGGCAAAGCGGGGTGTTGGCCAAGTTCTAGCAGTTTAAAAGCCAAAGAGATCTGTTCGCGAGTTCTCAAATACAAACGCCAGTACCTAAGATGAAGGGAGAAAATCTGTCATGTGTAGGAAGAACAGGAGAACTAGGACTCTGGTGAAACAGCTGGGATGAGGAGGAGAGGGCAACTCTGCACAAGTTAGGGGTCTGAAAGTAAGGTCACTAGCCCAGAGAGGACTAAATTTTAGTACTATCAAAGATTTTTTAAAAGGGAAATTATGATTATTAAGGTAGATAAAGAGAAAAAAAAAATCACAGTGGAAAATTAGGTTTTCTGCATCTTACTCCATAAAAGTCTCCCCCAAGCAGACAAGTTTTAATATGTTTAGCTTCTTTTCCAAAAATTTTATAAACAATTTTTTTTAATTAAAAAGTATATGCGTATATATTTCAGAGATAGGATCTTGCTCTGTTGCCCAGGCTGGAGTACAGGGGTGCAATCATAGCTCACTGCAGCCTCCAACTCCTCGCCTCAAATGATCCTCCTGCTTCGCCAGTAGCTGAGAATACGGGTGCACACTATCCCACTTGCCTGATTTTTTTCTTTTTTGTAGAGACAGATTCTTGCTATGTTGCTAGGCTGTTGTCAAACTCCTGGACTTCGTGATCCTCCCGCCTTGCCCTCCCAAGGTACTGGGAATACAGGTATGAGCCACCATGCTTGGCCTGGATTTTTAAAAATGTGTATCAGGACCCAGTCTGATATAAATTTAGCAAATTTTGGCAAAGCATCATTTTTCTTTACCCTTAGTCCCACAAACAGCTCCTTCCTTGAATTCCTTATTTCTTTAAAAGTACTATTGTTTTTTAAGTCCACTGGGCTTGAAGAAGCTGTGGTTTTTCTTCTCACCATCCCCAGTGCAGAGGCCAAATCCTACTTCATTGTGTTCCTGAAGGAAGACATGAACAAATGAGCCACCTTGCCTCCTTGAGCTGTCCCCATCCTGGTCAAGCCTTCATGACACAGTCACTCCCCACCACTAATACTGGAAAATGTTGGTTCACCTGTAATACAGATCACTCGAATGCTGATGCATTTCATTATGCAATATAAAAGCAAGAAGTCTGAAAGTGTTGGTATGCCGTTACGTTCACAGTGGCAGATACACATTTTCCAAAATGTGCATTTTTGCTTGAAAGTTCAAATTTTATCATTGGCAATAAATATCGTCAACTATTTACCCTGAAATGACAGGCTCTCATTATTCATTTCCCAGAAAATGTCTATCAAACACCCAAGTCTGAATAACTATTGTGTGACAATCAGTCTACCATGTAAAATGCTGTTCCATGAAAAAAAAAGCTAGTTCATTTGTTTTCACTCTAATACTCTGGAAGTGTTTTTCCTCAAGGTAACCAGCATTCTCTAGTATACAGCAGAAGTAATTTATGTGTGCTTCCTATCCTGTCCCACCGAATATTAAAAAGATGTGAACCCAAGAGACTGGGACTTTTATTGCTTCATCAAGAACATTCTTAAGCTAAACTTGTATTTTTTTCTGCAAGAACAAAAAGAGGTTAAAAAAAAAATGCAGTCACTACAGTTTGGTGCCATGGTCTTGATTCACACTAAAGCACCAGAAGTTTTCCCAGCATTGTTTTTTCACCGTTGACACAAACATCAAATCCAAAGTAAAAAGGCAAATAAAATCTTAAAATTATCATGAAAACAATTTTGCCCCTCTCCAAAAGGGGCTCAGGGACCCCTAAGACCCACCTTGAGAACACCTGCTATAGACCATAAAAACTCATTCCCAGCAGGCCTCCCTCTCTCCAGTCTATCTATACTGCAGACATTTTAATCTCTGGCTTACCCTAGTATCTAGTCAAGCACAATTTGGGCTCTCCCAGCTGAGTATTTGCCCCTAAAATTTCCTCTGCCCAGAATACATCTATCAATATACAATTGTTGTTTCAACCTGTGATTTGCACCAATGGCTGCATTAAAAAAAAAGATCACCTAGCAATCTTTAAAAAAAAAATACAGAAAAAAATCTATGCTGAAGCTCTTCCCTTTAGAGACTCTTACTTAATTTGAACAGGGCCTAGCCTAGGAATAGGTATTTTTCAGTGCTGTCTAGGTGACACTCAGCTGAGACCCAATGAGTCCATATGACATGCTACTTCCTGAAAGAACACCTTTTAGACTCCCCCAGAGCAGGTGCACTCCTGCTTTGGACACCTGCAGCCTACTGTTCTCACCTCGACGCCACATTTCATCTCTGCCTTGTGGTCTAACTATTGTTCTGTTTCTGTCATCTTTCAACTGTGCTGCAGACTCCCTGGAGATAGCACTTTGCCTCACTCCTCACTGCATCCCCTGCAGTGCCAAGCACAGTGCCATGCCCAGGACAGAGATCCAAAATATGCCGTCTATCTAAATATCTATCAATCCATCCATCCATCTATCCATCATCTATGCAATCTATTTATCTATCTATTAACAGGGTCTCAGTCTTTTACCCAGGCTGGAGTGCACTGGCACAATCATACATCACTGCAGCCTCTAAATCCCGGGCTCAAGTGATCCTCCTGCCTCAGCCTCCTGAGTAGCAGGACTACAGGCACAAGTCACAGTGCCCAGCTTATTTTTTACTTTTTGTTGAGAAAGAGTCTAGCTATACTGCCGAGGTTGGTCTCAAACTCCTGGCCTCAACTAATCTTCCCACCTTGGCCTCCCAAAGTGCTGGAATTACAGGCATGACCCACCATGCTCAGCCTATTTTTTGTGATAAAATATAGATCACAGAAAATTTACCTTCTTAATCATTTAAATGTGTACAACTCAGTGACAGTAAGTAAATTCACAAGATTGTGCAACCATCCCCATAATCTAGTTCTAAAACTTTTTCATCATCCCAAATGGAAACCCCATATCCATTGGCAGTCAATCCTCATACCTTCCTCCACCCAGGCCCCCAGCAATCACTAACCTGCTTTCTAGCTCTATAGATTTATCTGTTCTGGATATTTCATTTATATGGAATCATATAATATGCGGTCCTCTGTGTCTGGCTTACTTCAACTGGTGTAATGTTTTCAAGGTTCATTCAAGTTGTACTATGTATCAGTACTTCATTCCTTTTTAAGGCTGAATAATAGTCTATCATAAAGAAACACTTTGTTTATCCATTCATCCCTTGATGGACATTTGGATACATATCTAATTTTACTGAAAAATGCTCACCTTATGATCATACCTCAAAGAAAAGAAACTGCCTGCCCCAGTATCCCTGCCCCATTTCCCCACAAAGAAAATATGTCACAACCGGGAAAACCAGAAGAGAAAACCTAAGATTAACAAGTGACTGCAAACATGACATTGTAACTGCAGTGAGGCTGAGCTCTGGCCACAGTTCTGTTTATAATATATTCACACCTAAGGCAATGAAGAGAGAAGAGTCTATTCTTTAGACCAACTGAAGGACTTGCATTTATATTTTTGTAAATATCGAAGAGAATAAACAAAATCAAAAGAATGTATTGTATAGTCAGTTTTCTTTTCTTTTCTTTTTTTGTAGAGATGGAGTCTTACTACGTTGCCCCGGCTATTCTCGAAATCCTGGTCTCATGTGATCCTCCCACCTCATCTCCCAAAGTGCTGGGATTACAGGCATGAGCCACTGCACCCAGCCAGTATAGTCAATTTTCTCTAATGCTTGTTTTGAAAACACAAATTTGTTCTAATGCAACTGATTTTAAAAGGGAACAGTTTGAGCATAATACAAATTTCATGTTTATTTAGTATGTTTCCTCTGGAAGAAACAATAGTTGAAGATTCCCAGGTGAACTACGCCATGCAGCAACAAACAAAACACACCTGTGCACACACTTTAAAACATCCACCAATCGTCTCAGTTCACTGTCTGTGTTGTAAGCCACACCCATTAATACCTGGTGTTAACAGCCTTCCTGGGAGTCCCATAGCTTTCCTTCCACCTTCTCTTTTTTTCTTTTTTTTTATTTTGAGACAGAGTCTTGCTCTGCTGCCAGTTTGGAGTGCAGTGGTGCGATCTCGGCTCACTGCAACCTCCGCCTCCCGGGTTCAAGCGATTCTCCTGCCAGTCTCCCGTGTAGCTGAGACTACAGGCGTGTGCCACCACAAGTAGCTAATTTCTGTAATTTTAGTAGCGATGGGGCTTCACCATGTTGGCCAGGATGGTCTCGATCTCTTGACCTCTGATTCGCCCCCCTCGGCCTCCCAAAGTGGTGGGATTACAAGTGTGAGCCACCAAGCCCTCCTTCCACCTTTTCACAGTAACTCACAAGCTGCAGCCCTCTAAAGCCCTCATTCACAAAGAAACTTCAGGTCTTCTTAAAGTCAAAATGCCATATTTATTGCAGTATTTGTATATTTCATAACCATTTAACGTATGTACAACCATGCTACCACTTTTATTAGATTCCGACCTTTTCTTTTTTCTTTTCTTTTTTTTTTTGAGATAGAGTTTTGCTCTTATTGCCTAGGCTGGGGGTGCTGGTGCAGTGATGCAGTCTTGGCTCACTCCAACCTCCGCCTCCTGGGTTCAAGTGCTTCTCCCACCTTGGCCTCCCAAGTACCTGGGATTACAGGTGCCAGCCACCACACCTGGCTAATTTTTGTATTTTTAGTAGAGACGGGGTTTCACCATGTTGGCCAGGCTGGTCTCAAACCCCGAACCTCAGGTGATCCACCCGCCTTGGCCTCCCAAAATGCTGGGACTACAGGTGTAAGCCACAGCACCCAACTACCTTTTCTTTTTCTTTTTTTAAATGTATTGCTGACTAAGTTTTTGAATTTGTATCTCGTAAGTACTGTGGTTTTGTTGTTTTATTGTATGGCTTGGTGACTTTTTAGGAGAGCAGAATTTGTGTTACAGTAGAACTGACTTGTGCTTTGATTTCAAAATAAAAGCTTAGGTCTAAGATCAAGCTTCATGACTTGCCTCTTTCTTTACCTTGAGTCAACCCTGGACATCCAAAGACATCACTTCACTTTCCAAAAGCCTCTCTCCACTCAACTCTCTTTAAAACCTTTCTTCTCATATCACTGTAGTAAGAAAGAATGGCCTCCTCCTCCAGAGCCAGGAAAATCCACGCAAGATTTTCTATACAAAATACAGAGCTATTGTGTAAGAAGTTCATTTTCCTTATTGAACCATCCCCATTTTCCAAAAAAATCTCTTATATTCTTGCAGACCCCTATTTATATATACATTTTTTCTCCTATATATTTTTTCCTCCTCTCCTTGAGACCTCTTATTTATAAAAGAATAACAACAGAACCACAGACACAAGACTGAAGGAATCATTTCTCTAAAAATCCCTGGCACTTACTTGGGCTATATTCAATTTGCTCCTTCTTATATTTTAGAGAATTTATAGGAATCACTAAGTAATTTATTGTTATACTCAACAAGACTTAACTGGACTGCTTCAAATGAAAACCATTCAAGAAGAGACAGGCCAGATGACGATGAGAGTAAGGAAGTGAGGTATCAGAGTAATTTGAAAACAAGATAAATATTTTGGCCGCTCAATCTACCCAAATATACCACCAAAATAAAACTCACACTTTATATAAACATAGAGTAACTGATACTCAGTGACTCTTTATATAGAAACCATCACCAAAAAAGCCTTCCTTCTGTCCCTCACAATTGAGTGTCCACCAGGACTTCTCGCCATACTTCAACCCCCCCTTCCTACCTTTCTCCCCTCAGTAACATGGGCCAACATGCTAAGACCATCTTCTCTTCTAATCTCTTCAACCCCAGTCCAGAGCCTGTCCTCAATCCATGAATGAAACAAGCCAGTTTGGCAAACAAGCCTGTCTGGCAAGGGGAGAGGAACACAGGAGAAACTGTCAGCCCTCCAGCTCACCCCGGCCATGCTCCCAAACTCTCCATCTGTTGTACATACAGAGTCAGAGCTCAGTTTCTTCAGCGACCACCCAGAAGACTCAAACATTCCTTGTTTTTCCTTAAATGTAGATACGTCTTTCCCTAGAAGGCTGAATATGCAGTGGCCAACAAATAGCTAGTATGCATCTTCGTCTTTTTCTAATGAAAATGTGTATCTATGTGAAAAAAGGGGGCAGGGATGGGACTGGAGCTCATCACTTTAACTTCCTGTTTCCAAACACTGTTGGCAGTAAAAGCACCCCTAGACAACGGCCAAGTTGTTACGTCATTCCATCAAGGACCCAGAGCAGCAGAAGAAATATCCAGAAGGAATCACGTTCCAGGATAAGAAGTGAAGAACAGCAGGGGAGGAGGGAAGCAGAGGAAGATAGAGAATGGCATAAACTGAGAATCCCAGAAGCTTTGCTAGACAGACGTCTCTGCCCCACTTTAGCCTCTGTCCCAACCCCACTATAGCAGTAGATCCCCACCAGTCCAGGCAGTAGGTGAAGGGACACAAGAAAGGGCAGATATGTCCAAGGCAAAGCAACACCGAGTAGAGAGTAATCCTGGTGCTTCAAAGTTAAAAGCCCAACACCATCTCACAATGGCTTTAGATTACAGTGCTGCTGGCACTCAGATACTTCCGACAAATTAATATTGGCCCATCTAATGCTGACTGAAATACAGGTTCTACGGCAACACGTGTGCCAAATCCAAGCAACTGTGTCCTAAACGAATGTTGGAGACACGGCCCTTTCACAAGGAAACAGAACTGGGTGGTTACGAAGGCTGAGTTCTGAAGTCAGAAACCTGGGTTTACATCCCAGCTTCACCCTTCGGCGGCCTTGGGAAAGTCATTGATTGCTCTGAGTCTCAGTTCCCTTATCTATAAAATGGGGATAATAATGGTACCCATCTCAAGGAGCTGCTGTAAGGATTATATGAAGGCATGTAGTACAGTGCCTGGCATATATTAAATGCTCAATAAATGGCTAGATTGCTCTTTTTAATAATTTAAGCTGTACTTAAATTATTACAGAGAATTTCTAATTGGTCCCCTTGCCTGAAAGCCTATGCACAGATACCACTATTACTAAACAAGTAACAGCAAAGCTCTAAACAGTAAAAACATTTATTAAGAATTGCACAATTTTTTTTCATCCACTAGGCCACATGTCATTTGCTGGAATTTTTTGATAAAACTGTTTAGTAGTGCTATTTTAAAATAATGTTGTAATGCCATGAAAAAGAAATCTGTACTCAAATCTCACAACTTTTTGGTGAGGTTTACATTCCGTCTGGATTAGTAATCCAGACAAAAGAGAAAAAAAATATTGTGTGTGTTTATATCCTGAAAATCAGACACTAAAACCCCTATGTTCCTACTAGTCATACTAAGAGTAAATGGACATATCTAGAAGAGGACAAATTTTGGGGACACGTTTAAATTATATAAACCTAGTTTGATATAAAGTCAACTTATAATTATTCATCCTCATGATGCAGACTTCAAAAGTCATTCAAATCTGGTTTTGCACTGCAAATACACATAAATGCAGATATATACACATCTGTTTATACTGCATTACACTATATAAAATTGCAAACCTTTTTTTCCAGGCTCATAAGCAGTATATCTACTGAATAATACAACCTCAGAGGCTTGATTCCATGATCTTGTGAGCGTCAACATTTCTTTGCTAATTTTAGAATAATTCAACATTTGGAGAGACATTTAGACATTCCAAGGCCTGAAATACATAATTATCAAAGTTAGGTCACTCCAGCCGTTTGACTGTAGGGGGACTGGGAAGTACCTTTATGTTTTCATTCTTTGAGAACAGCAGATTCATCCTAGGAGACTGGCATCAAGGGAATTCACCCCATGATCTCAGTCATCTTAGCATAAAGGAGACATTTATCAACGAGCAGGTGTCCCTTTCTGAGTACCTAGTATATGCCAGACACAGTGCTAGATATTTTTATGTTATAACCTCATAATAAAACTGCAAGACTAAATAACTTTCATCACATATGTGGAAGCGCTGGGATCTGAACCTGGTAAGCCTGACTCTAAATCTCATGCCCCCTTCCTAATGTTATTTTTCTACCAGGTATGATATTTTCTGAATCCTTGGATAAAGAGTCTCTGATTTCCAAGAAGTCTTCCTTCTGGGGGTAAGAGCAGGATGCTATCCCTGTTATTAGATTCCGTACATTCCCCTATGTGTTCTGCTGAGCACAGGCTCCTGCTGCTTCTTGCAAAGGTCCATTTCCTTCAACAAAACGTTTAACATAGCTTTAGACAAATCCACAGGGGCAAGGATTCTTCTCGCTTTTGTCCACTTTATGTTCTCTCAGTTACTGACCTATTAGCATTAGGTTCAAATTCCTTGAACTTTCAGAAACCTTCCCTTCTAGGCGTCCCACCTCTATTATTTCATTACAGTTGTCCAAAAAATCTTCACCCCACTCTAATGTGAGAGAGAATAGCAACAAACTGAATGCTTTTACCTTTTAAAAATTAGATTTCATTTGCAGACAGCAGAGAAAATAACTCTAAGCAGAAAGGTTCATGAACCAACATACAGACATTCAGGGTCTATGGAAGCCCTCTCTGGTTTCCTTTTATTCTTCTTTGTGAGACAAGTGGTTTTGACCCCATGCATGCACTGAAACTGCTCTTATCAAAGTCACAACTTTCCTGGTGCAAAATTATATGTGATCTCTTATTAAACATAGATCATATTCTCTTCTTGAATTATATAGTATAGAATTCTACACTAAAATCAATTTCTCCAGTCACTTCTATAAGCATTTGATTTACATTTACTCCTGACTATAAAAAATGCTGCAAACAATATTAAATAATATTTTCCATATTTAAGTTTTCCCTTGGATTCTGCTTTGTCTGATATTAATATTGTCATACTTGATTCTCATTTGTCATTGCTAATAGATCTTACCCTATCTTTTTAATTTTGGTGGGTCACTATGGTTAGTTTTATAAAAAATTGTGGTAAAAAACACAACATAAAATTTATCAACTTAGTCATTTTTAAGTGTACAGTTTAACAGTGTTAAGTATACTTACATTGTTGTGAAAGAGATCTCTAGAACATTTTCATCCTGCAAAACTGAAATTCTACTCATTAACTCCTCTTTCTCTGTCCCCACAGCCTCTAGTAAGCACCATTCTACTTTCTGTTTCTAGCAATCTGACTACATTAGAGGTGGGTCATTATATTTTAAGATTATCTCCTTTTTTTCTTCTTCTTCTTTTTAGTAATACAGATGGGGTCTTGCTGTGTTGCCCAAGATGATCATGAACTCCTGGCCTCAAGCAATCTATATGCCTTGGCCTCCTAAAGTCCCAGGATTACAGGCGTGAGCCACCATGCCCAACCAAGACTGCTTCTTATAAACCGTATTTAGTTGAATTTTTAAAAGCTTAATCTGAGCTTTAACCCACTAGTGTTTAGCCCAAGTGCATTTGTTGAGATGACAGATATATTTGAATTTGTCATTTTCATTTCATCCTTTTTTTGTGTGCTTATGTGCTATATACTTTATCTTCTATGTTGTTATAAAGACTAGATTTTTGGCTGCTTTAAATTTTAGTATTTTGAAAGTTGAAACATTGTTTTTATCTTATGAGTGACTATCTTTAAGGTATCAAATATATACTGAAGCCCAGATTTCCTTAATTATGTAGTCAAGAACAAGATCACTTCCAATTTTCCTGTATGCAGGTGCAGGGGCCAAGGGAAACTTCCCCTCCAAAGGTTTGCTGAAAAATTAACCAGCGCAAAGGAATACAAACTTTATTAATGTATACACAGGGAGAACCACAAAACTCCAACTAGAGTCAGAAGCTTCTGTGCCTTCCTGGCAAAACAGGAGACAGAGAAGAGGAATTCTGTTAAAGGGATTGCTAGGGAGAGTGAATCAATCAGGGAGCAGGGATTAACTAGGACATTATCTTGTGAGAAGGTCCATTCAGGTGTGGTTACATTCTCGGTCTAACAAGAAGGAGACGATCTCCTTGTTGGGTCTGGATTTTAGGCAGATAACCTTAACTTCATCCTGTGCTTCGGGAGAGATGATGGCTGAGGAAACAGAAGGAAGGTCAGGTAGACCCTGAGGCGTCTTCAGTTCAGCATGTCAAAGTTCCGTATTTGGCGGGTATGGGTTTCTGAACCCCAACACAAGGATAAGAAATTTAACATATAACACAAAAAAGTAACATGAAGGTTCATGGCCTTTTAAAAAAAGGACCATGAACAAACCTTTGACTCAAAGTCAAAATAAAAGTCTAGTTAAGTGATCCCAGTTTATACCAGTCATTTCAATCATTCAAGCAAAGAACAGTATCTGGAATTTTAGCTATCAAGTCAAGAAACCTCTTAGCCCCTGCATAAAAGAGAAAATAATTTTCTAAATGATTCCATCCAATGTATCAACTACTTGTTCAATAAATTTTCTACTACCAATCTGTGTAGTACCCATAGGAAACTGTATATTCTGGAACCAATACGGCCTTGAACTAACTTGTATCACATTCTTCCGCTACAACTCAAGATAGGCAAATTAATTTCCATTATCCTCAGAATCAGCTATCTTATAGAAGAAAAACTGCTTTTAAAAACTAAAGAATATGTCCTAAATATTAATAGAATCTATGTAGATAAAAGGGATCTAACTAGAAGTAACAGAAAGACTGTCTACAGTTATATGATACACCTACTACTCTGCCCTCGTACTAACTAAACAGAAATTCAGAAGTGTATCATGAAGATAGGGTATTCATTTTTCTAATCATCAAGAAATTTAAAAAAAAATTTTAAGAGATAGGGTTTCGCTTTATTGTCCAGGCTGGAGTGCAGTGGAACAATCATCATTCACTATAGCCCTGAACTCCTGGTCTCAAGCGATCCTCACAACTCAGCCTCGCAAGTAGCTGAGACTACAATACTGTGCCACCATGCTTGATTATTTTATTTTTTGTAAAGATGAGATCTTGCTTTGTTGCCCAGGCTGGTCTTGAGTTCCTGGTCTCAAGTGATCCTCCTGACTTGTCCTTCGAAAGCACTGGGATTACAGGCATGAGTCACCATTGCCTGACCATACATTTTAAGTGACATAGTAAGGCAACATTCTCTATAAGTCATTCTTATGTATAACGCATAAGATAAATGAGAAATGGTTAACATGGACATACCTTTGTCACTATTTAAATAAGAAATGAATTGACTAGAGTATTCTACCCATGACCTTACAGCCACGCCAAAGGGTATTCCACCCAGCCAAGGACCAAATACAAGTAATTTTTCTCCTTCCTCCTTCCTCCAGTGTAATACAGGAAAGAACACAGCTTAGAAGCAGAAGTTCAATAAGTGAAGAGAGGCCTATCCACTCACTGGCCATGTGACGTGAAATATCATTTCCTCATTTATAAAATGGATAACATAATTAACTGCTTCATAAGGCCGTTTTAAGGATAAAATAAAATCATGTACTATCAACTTTCTAGCGCAGTACCTGGCCCACAGTGTTTTAAGAAAATCACTTAGCTAATTGCTTATTTTTCACGGAAAGAACCCACATTCACTAAAGCAATACATTTACTGATGATACATTTCACATATAATTGGGTTTTTTTTTTAAAACACTTTCCTAACAATAACCTGTTTAAACTTTGAAAACATAGGCTGTATTTGAATCTATTCATGTGCGAAGAAATAAATAAGAGACTTAGATGAGCTATTCATACAAACATGAATTTGGTTTACTATGGATCAAAAAGATGTTTTCATAAGGACACTCCAGGGCCCTAAGTCTCAAGCATGGCCCTAAAGCACTGAGTTAACAAGGCCTCACTGTGAAAACAACAAGCCTAAAATCCCATAGCTTCACCAAATTTGAAATTACATATGAATGAATAAAGGGATAAATTAGTTTACTCTTAGGTAATTATAATATCCACTACTTTCTACAATATCTTTGTGAATTAAATTACAGTGTGTCGGGGAAATCATATGTTTTCGGAGACAGTGCTTTCCCCCCAATCAGGATGATCCCAAACCCTCTCTATCATGTCATTCAGAGTAATTGTCTTGCCTCTCAAAAATCCAAACCAGCCATTTAAAAAATACCAAAGTTATTCAGAGTCTTTCTTTCTGAAATGCAAGGTCATTCTGTTTGTGTGGTTGCTTCCATTGACCTATAGACAAAGCTCAATTGTACTTCTCACTAGGCTGTCTCCCAATGAATGCAGCAATGTATCTGGTGTTGCTTAGTATAAACTCACTTCAGTTATAATTTATACCATACAGAGAACTGCCTTTGAAGAAGCAATCAACACTAAGGAATAGATACAGGTACATGATTAAAACTAGAGACAGACTGTCTAGGTTACAATTTCAGCTTCACAAGAAATGTGACCTTCATCAAGTTATTTAACTCTCTAAGCCTTGGTTTCCCTTATCTGAAAAACGGGTATTGTAAGAGTATCTAGTCATAGGTCTGCTATAAAGCTTAAGTGAGACAGGTAATTCACACTTAGCAAGCACGGCACTGCACTCAATATATTCTCAATAAACAGCAGGTTCATCATCACTATTTTTTTTTTTCCTTTGAGACAGGGTCTCACTTCTCACCCAGGCTGGAGTGCTGTGGCATGATCGTGGCTCACTGCAGCCTTGACCTCCCAGTCTCAGCTGATTATCCCACCTCAGCCTCTCAGGTGACTGGGACTACAGGCATGCACCACCACACATGGCTAATTTTTCATATTTTTTGTAGAGATAGGGTTCTGCCATGTTGCCTAGGCTGGTCTTGAACTCCTGGGCTCAAGTGATCCACTCGCCTTAGTCTCCCAAAATTCTGGTATTACAGGCATGAGCCACTGTGCCTGGCCTTCACTATTCTTATTATTGAAGAATTATCAATGGAATTTTCTCTCTTCTGCAAAGTGTATGAAAATATTAGCTATTTCTAATCAAGATAAAAATTAATCAGAATGGCGTAACATTGAAATCTTCAAGGAAAGAGGCTCTCTGGGTGCATACCATAATCAGGAATCATGCTATTTATACCGCTTCGTCCTCACAACAGCCCAGAGAATTGGGTATTATCATCTCCACATTAGAGATGAAGGTAAAGCTCACAAAAATACCAACAGCTAAAATGGGTTAGAGTGGTGAGTTAAACACTATCTCCCTGACTTCTAGTTCCTCATATTAGATCATGCTCCCTGCTTAGTGTATGGTACCAGCAGTCTCACACTGAATGCCTACTAATGAAAACATTAACAACAACAACAACAAAATAAACCAATACGACATCACCAATGAGTATGTGTGCTTTGTAAAGAAAGCCTAAGCTTGGCCAGGCGCGGTGGCTTGCACCCGTAATCCCAGCACTTTGGGAGGCCAAGGTCGGCAAATCACGAGGTCAGGAGTTTGAGACCAGGCTGGCCAACAGGGTGAAACCCCGTCTCTACTAAAAGTACCAAAATTAGGTGGGCGTGGTGGCGTGCACCTGTAATTCCAGCTACTCGGGAGGATGAGGCAGAAGAATCGCTTGAACCAGGGAGGCGGAAGTTGCAGTAAGTCAAGATCGCACCATTGCACTCCAGCCTGGGCGACAGAGCGAGACTCCATTCCGGTGTGGGGGAAGAAAGCCTAAGCTTGTGCTTCATTTAACAACATTTAGTTAAACAAACAGCATCATAAACACACAATTTAGAGAGTCACTTAATATCCTTGGCAAGGGCAGATTCCAGTACTCTCCTTCTCCAATCCGAAAAGATTCTAAGTCCTGTAACCAGATGACCTTCTCAGTGTTACATTACTCTTCCCTTAAAAACTGAACCCTCTCATAGACTGCTGGTGAAAACATAAAATACGTAGTCCTGTGGAAAGCAGGTTCGGTGTTGCTTATAAAACTTAACATGTACTTATATAACCTAATAGCTACACTCTTGAGTGTTTATCCAGAGAAGTAAAAACTTCGGTGCTCACAAAAATCTGTATACGAATGTTCTTAGCAGCTTTACTTTTATAGTCCCAAACTGCAAACAACCCAAATGTCCTTCAATGAGTGAATGTTTAAATAAGCTCTGGTGCACACTATGGGATAGTATCCAGCAATAGAAAGGAGTGAACTATTTATAGCAACTTGAATGGATCCCAAGGCGTTATCTCAAAAGGTTAAATACAGTATAATTCCATTTATATAACATTCTTGAAATGACAAAATTAAAGAGATGGAGAACAAACAAGCATTTATCAGTGGCCAGGGAACAGTGGAGGGATGTGTGCACCTATAAAGGGATGACATTAGGGAAGGTCTTTTGTTTAATGGAACAATTCTGTATCCTGATTATTGTCGTGGTTACACATACCGTATATGAGACTAAACTGCATGGAACTACACATACACATTAGTATGTGTACAAAATGATCAAAACTGAACAAGGCATATAGTCTACTTTAACAGCAATGTACCAATAGTACTAATAAACTGGTTTTGATATATTATAACTGTGTAAGATGTCACCATTAGGGGAGCTGAATGAAGGGTACATAAAATTCTTCATGGGCAAGTAGACTCTTGTGAGTCTATAATTACAATTATTTCAAAGGTAAGTAAAATAAAAACAAAAGATCCCAAGTGGCTTTTTAGCTCATTCATATGCAGAAACCTATAAACAGCCGAGGAGGACAATGTTCCTCATTTTATGGGGTTGTGATTTCCCCCAAGTTACCCTTGCAGCAGACCAGAAACTAGAACTCATGCCACTCAACTCAAAATCCAATCCTCTGCCACACCTTTTATAATGGGATAAAATGACGAAGCAAATGCATTAACATATCCATAATCTTGGGCTTTCAGTAAAGCCACTGCCCCAGTGACAAGTCCTTGGGGTTCACTGTCCAAATGAACAGCGCCCTGAATACATCTAGACATGGAGCCACTTTTAACTCTGCCTGGAAAGGTCAGGGGAGGCTTCCTGCATGCAGGGAAATTTGAGCTGAGTTTGAATGTTGGGTAAGAGGTCACCTGGCAAACCTGGAAGGAAAGAGCAATCCAGGAAGCCACAGCCTGGCCAGACTCCCAGCCTTGGAGCACTACAGGATGGGGACGGGGGTTGTGTGACAGTGCAGGTACCCATTGGGGAGAGCCAATATGAGCCTGGAATGAAGTGGGTACCAGATCCAAAAAGTCCCTGGTGCCATCTGACAGACGGTAACTCTCAAAGCTCAAGGATAGACACCCACTATGCTCAGCAATAACAGGGAGTCTCTTAACACTTCCCTTCGTATTTTAGGATGCCTACATTATATTTCTCTTCCACATGAACGTCTTTTGCTAGTTAATATAAACAAGGTGTCATGGTTCTCCCAATAAGTATAATGAGATGCTTTTGTCAGTTTTTTCTTTTTTCTGTCTAAGCAAAGCAAGTAAAATTAAGCTAGTGATGAAGGATGTCAAAATCACTACTTCAAATAATATACAAACTATAAAGGAATCTCAAGAGCAGGTTCGATCAGAAAAGATATGCTGTGAGTATGTACTTTCTCAGTGCTGGTCTACACTCTCAATATAAACTTAGGTCATGTTTTAAGTTAGTAAATGTGGGGAAAAATAAAATGTACAGAGGCTGAGTAAAAATACAGACGCATCCTACCAAAAGGAACCAATAAAATTCTTGACTTAAATTTAACAACTTTGTTCACTGTGGCAGTAAAATATTAATGGCATTGCAAAGTTGAATTCACAAGGGCAGTAATTCACAATCTCTGGAACAGAGTCTTTATTTTATATCAAGTCATTACATCAGTAAAAGTTACCAAAATAAATCCATTTGACTTCCAGTATTTTAGACAATAAATAGGGCCATTTCTCACAAGGTCAAGTTGGCATAGAAATACAGAAACTGATAATAGTGAAAACCTACATGATATAAAGGAAATGGCCGGCCACATGCCATAAATATGTCTTAAAACTAACAAATGTGATCCTGCTCCTTGTAGTTTTTGAGGGGTCTTCTGTTTTTTGAAATAATCTAAAACTCACAGCATGAGATATATGCTGTCCACTAGATGAGATCAGCTCTCTGTTCAGCACTTGAGATTGTTTTAAAAGTGTTGTGGCCCATGACTAATAAATCACTCCATGATGACTGCAGCATCAAGTATATGCAGCCATGTGATTCCCTGTGTACCTGGGAAGGGCAAAAGAGGCAAGCAATTTCCTTGCCTGGATGCAGGGATGCCAATTCAAAAATGCAAGGGTGGCTCCATCACCCATAGGTGAAACTTAGTTGCCCCTGGTTTTATAGGACAAGGAGAGAGGAAACCAATGACTTTCACATACAATAAACCATGGGCTCCTTAAGGATGCTCATGTCTTATTTCTCCTTGTATCCCTAGCTCCTAAGACAATATCTCTCAATAAATGTTTTTTGACTAAACAAATCAATGCATGGTACAATGCAGGAAACAGCTAAAATGTGATACATACATTATTTATTCACCTTTCTTTGGTTACAACATTTATCAGGTGCCTATAAGGAGCCGAAGATCATGCCAGCTAATGAGAAAGAGAAAAACATATCATATGGCACAGTCCCTGCCCTTAAAGATGTAATAGGAGAGACAGACATGAAAACTAATGACACAAAAAAGGAGGAAGGGAAAAGCATAAAGTGGGGTTGTAACACACTTCATGGTTTTTAACTGATCTGTCGGCATGGGGGTAGGAAGAGATGCTTTTAAATTCTATCCCTGGAAAGCCGCCAGGGTCCTACAGGGAAAACACACAGGGTCTGGAGGCAGAAGACTAAGTCAGACAGAAGGAAAAAAGGGACCCCTCCATATAAGCATCATAACTGTGAGCCTGAAAAGCCTTCAAAAATCTCATTTCGGGCAGATTTATTAATATCCGCATTGAAGGCAAGGATGAAAGGAGCTTGGGGTGGGAGGTTGGCAGTCCTTAGACCATTAGGAAAACAGTGGACTGCTACAAAGGTTACTTCTCCCTTTGATAGGATCTCATAAATCCATGTAAACTGGCCCCCTACTTTAGAGCCGGAGGACATGTTCTCTGTGGTTGCTTAGTCTTAACTACAGGGATTGCTGAAGAGGTTTAAGTCACACTGTTTCAAAGGCGCCGTTCTGCTTAGGTTCATCACAGTTAATGAAGCAAAAATGAATCCTTTTGCCATCCCCAAAGGATTTCTAGGTATCACAAACAAAAGAATGGAACTTAACCAGGAAAAATCTGAGATTAAAACAGGACATCTGGTCATCTCAGTCTTGTGGCAGCTCACACAAAGGATGCAATGTTAAAAATAGTATCAACAACATTCACACAGAGATGGTATCTAGAAACAACACAAAGATTGACGGCATACCAGCCCTGAAAGGACCTTAGAAGAGGAAGCCATAGAGACCGGGCATGCATACACACAGCAAGGTAGTTAAACAAATGCTTTAATAGAAAAAAAGGGACAGGGGGCTGGGGGTCAGAGGATGGAAAGGAAAGGTCTTTGGTCTTGCTATTTCACCTACATTCAATATCCTTGGTTAAAAAGTAGGAGGGAACGTGGGACACATACAAAAAAGGTTAGTAAAGGATGGACAGAATATTATCTGGCCTTAGGGAATTTACTCCTGGTTTAAACTTCTCCTTGAGCACTTGGCCCACAGCTTGACAGACACACTTTTCCTACAGAATTCATTAAATCAGTCCTTACTCTGTGTCAGGAATTCTAAGTTTCACTCCTGAATTTCTATTGACAATAAACAGAAGTGAAATTGATGAATCCAGAGACTGGTATTGAGAGTTCTTAAAATTTAGAATCTCAAATTCTAGGATGACCAACTCCTTCTAAATTCCAGAAGAATTTTCTACTTCTCTAATACTGAAGTCCTTCTGAGACCTCTAGGTCTTCATTCCAACCTAAATCCCAGAATAGGGATACAGGACATACCACATCTCTCTAGCGTTTTGAGGAAAGGTGACAGGCTATACTGATGGTGGCCATGTGGGTGCCTGCAGGAGCTACTGAGACCTTCAAATACAGAAGCATTTCCTGGGGATAGTTCTTCCTAGCCAGACAGAAATCCTAAGAGAGTCCAGGGCTGATCGAGAGAGAATTTACTGTTCCACTTCACAAATGTTCTTGTTATGAGCATTTTCATATAAATGATAACACTTTCCTGCTTAATCTTTTATTTAGACTCTTTGATTTTATACCTCTCTGCCTGAATGAAAAAAAGTATGATATAAAAAGGCTGCTTAGGCCAGGTATGGTAGCTCATGCCTGCAATCCCAGCACTTTGGCAGGCTGAGGGAGGTGGATCACTTGAGCTAAGAGTTTCAGACTAGATGGGGAAAAGGGTGAAACCCGGCTCGACTAAAAACACCAAAATTAGCCGAGCATGGTGGCGTGCATGTGCAGCACCCCCGCTACTTGGGGTGCTGAGCAGGAGGACTGCTTGAAACTGGGAGGTCGAGGATACAGCGAGCCAAGACAGCGCCACTGTGAGCCAAGACAGCGCCATGGTACTCCAGTCTGGGTGCCAAAGTGAGACTCTGTCCAAAGAAAAATACATACATAGAAAATTCTAAAAATTTAAAAGATCAAATGGCTGTTTGGATGTATGGTTATAAAGGATGAAGACTGTTTCTTTGGAAGAGTGCTGTATATAGGCAGGTGGTTATTAAGAGAACCAGAGTTTCTCAAACCACGAGTTATTTCTCATTAAGGCTTCCTGAAACAGTTTGTGGAATAATATTTTTTAACAGACTGCAATGGAATGGAGTGGGATGGAATGAAATAGAATGGAAAATAAAACACTGGAGTGTACCACATGCTGTCAGAATAGCTATTATCTGGTAAAACTTGTGCCATGGTAGGAGGCCAGAATGATGTCAATTTGACTTTTAGAAAAATGGAAATGCAGTGTTCATATTACTTTGAATACTTCACTGCATTACAATGCTTCAGCATCATTCAACTGTAATTAGACTAAATCTCAGAGTCTATCATTTATAGAGTTCAGATAGATTAATAAACAGGGTTGAGCTTTCACTACAATAGCAACACTCTTCCTCCCTGAGGCATGGAAAGCCAGCAGTGACACCAACGGCTTGTGAGAGGGGTAAACTCCCTATCCCAAACTATCTAAACCCTACAGCTCAATCTCCTCCACAAGAATCTGATTTCAATATGGCAGGTTGACCCAATAAACCGTGGAAGGTATAAAAAGTGTTTTTATTTATGTCTTTAAATAACCCTAAAAATATAAACTTAATAAAATATCTAAGACCAGAAAAATAAGGACGTGAATTCTAAAGTAAGTATATAAAGGTGGGTTTCAAAGTGTCACATGTGTTATCCTATTTAATAAGAAAATGCTATGCTTCAATGAGGCATATTCCACTTCTCAGAATAAAAGTAATATGTTATAATAAAACACATTTACTTCAGTAATTTCTTTTTTTTTTTAAGACAAAGAAAGAAATAGAATAAAAGAAAAAGAAAGAAAGAAAGGGAGAGAGAACGAGAATCCTGCTCTATTGCTCAGGATTTCATTTAAATCTGTGAAATGCTTATGCAATTACTAAAAAGTGATTTATTTCCTATTATGTGATCACTTAGAATAGGTATGATATAATATTGAAAAAAAATATATGCTTTGTTGATATGGGGTGGTAGGTTCTGTAAATATTTATTAAATTTGCTTGTTCCAGGTCTGAGTTCAAATCCGTTTTTTTTTTTTTTTTTGCTCTCCATTAGGTTGGTAGATCTATCTCCATCCCTTTATGTTAAGTTTTTGTGTGTCCTTGCCTATAAGAAAGGTCTGAATACAGCGTACCAATGGGTTTTAACTTTTTATTCAGTTTGTCTAACTGTATGTTTTGATTGGGGCATTTAATCCCTTTAAGTTTAGGCTTAATA
>CAUYQU010039579.1:0-61564 GCA_963574635.1 Cheracebus regulus | reverse complement strand
TTTTATAGGGAGTGAAACAGCTTGATTGGTTGAGGGAGAGCAAGACTGCTATTGGGTAAGTTACAAGCCTTGACCTAGGACTTGGCTTGTTATTGGTTGGAATTACTTGCCTGCTATTGGTTGTTAAAACTCGGCTGCTATTGGTTGTTATTGGTTGTTAGGGCTTAGCTGCTATTGGTTATTAAGAAGCTGTGATTGCAGTACCTTGTTTGCATACTGGGCTCTTTAAGAGAAGACCAGGCTGTGCGAGCAAGGGAGAAAGGAACATGCCCGAGCATGTCTGAGCTTGCTTGGGGCTTATAAAAGGGAAAAAAGGAGTGGGGGGGGGGTGCGTCTGAGCTCCTAGCATGGCAACCGGCCTTACAGCATACTGCCCTTAATCTAACATATTAAGAAGTATTTCAAACACATAAATAATCTGAAATTTGAAATTGACAACAAATGATCAATTTCTCAAGAAATTTATAATATTTTTATTATTTTGGTGGCATTGCACTGTTTTCACTTTTATAGGTTTATCTATCAGGCAAATTTGCAATAGATTTTGTAAAAAATAGAGGAAAGAGCTGATAAGAGAAATGGGATTTCATGTTGTAATTTATCAGAACGCTTCACTACACACATCTCATTCTATTTTACTTTTATAATCCCATTGCTTGAGTATGACTTGATATTAATATGATTGTTATTATCAATATCCCAAATTTTTTTGACTTATTAAAAAATCGATAACATGTAGTTTATGATTCAAATTAATATTACATAAGTTTTAGTGCTTAAGGGTTATTTTCCTATCTAGTTAGATAGTTAGATGTAAAGGTTTTTTTGTTTTGTTTTGTTTGTAGAAAGTGATTTATTTAAAGAGAGAGAGAAATAGGAGAAGGAGAGAGAAAGAAAGAGCACACTCTCACAATAAGTGAGAGAATCCAGAAAGATGGAGTCCAGGAGAGGAAAGCAGCTTCTTCACTGAGTGGAAGGGAATAGAGAGAGATGGAGTTCAGGAGGGGAAGACAGGTTTCCACGAGAGAGTGTGGAAGGGGACTCCAGAGGGGAAATCCAGGAGAGAAAAAGATGGCTTCCATGAAGAGAGTGTTTGTGGAAGGTGACCCAAACATGGAGTCTGAAGGGATGTGAAAGGGGACTTTTAACCTGGGAGGAACCCTCACCTTCTCTAAGACCCTTGACCAATGAAATTAGTTCCTTAGAACTTCTGCCGAGGTGACTGACTCTAAGTTTCTTTGCGCATCCATGAAATTTAAACAGAGACTGTTAAATCTCCTGGATGAAGAGAGATGGGAGGGGGTCATGATGCTAGGAAAGTTCTTGCCCTTAAATCTATGCCACCTTATGGACCCAGAAAGAGAACACATTCCCTCATGCCCCCCGCCTCTGAACAGGAAAGCCCAACTGCTGTTGGAATTATGGAAGTCAATTCTCTTTAACTACTTCCTGCTGAAATGGGGCATAGAAGGGGCCCTGCAGTTGAGGTTTCCTCCAGAGGGGAGACCTTCAGGGGTACAGGTTGATCTAGAGGTCTAGAATAGAGCCCACGAGCCAAGGACATGTGGGGTTCCAGTGCCAGGATTATTTGTGACCTCATGGCTCTATAAGAAACGAATGTGACAAAGTGGTTAGCTATAAATGAGCATAGGAATTCAAGACTGACTCCAGCAGGGACTTGAACCAGCAACCTTGCAATTGTAGACCCTACCCTTAACCTCTTTACCATTTTGACCACTTATATTAACGGGAGGCAGAAAGCTTTCTTAAGCCATATTTTGAATGAAAATGCTGCACTCTGGGGCAATGTAGCCTACCTAAAATCTGGCTAGGGCTGATGGCCAGCAACTGCTTCTTTTCTTTCAGCCAGCTCACCCAGAGAGAAAGCCACAGTTTTGGGTTTAAAAGCTGCGTTTACAGCTGCTGCAGGGTCAGCCAAGAGTTTCCCCGCCCCTGCGGCTTCCAGTCGCCATGCTGACACCGCCAGAACCTCCTGCACGGTTGGCCACTCCCCAAGCTGCTGCCCACACAGGGACCTGCAGCCGGCAGGTGAACGGCTGGGGAAGCCTTTTTGCACTGCTGGCTGGGGCTGGGGAATGCCGGAGAGGCCTACCGGAGCCATGTGCCAAGCCGCTGCGCTCCCCGGTTCCCTGTAGGCTTGGGCTGTACCTGGCCCCTGGCTGCTGTTTTCTCCCAGCTCGCAGTGCTGGCGGCTGTGGCTCCCTGCAGGCACTCGGGCCCAGCCATGGAGCTGGGCTGTGTCCTCTGCGGTTCATGCCTGCAGACAAGGAGTGAAAAACCCAGGGGCAGCGCTCGCCCACTCCGCCCCATAGGCAAAAGTCTGTGCTTTTAGTGCCGGCCAGCTGCACCTCCACTCAGCATTGCTGCCTTGGTGTTCTTAAAGAAACAGGACAGAATGGGGCCGATTTTACTCATGATTTTGAATTCTTCATCTCTGGCTGTACCCCTTTCCTGGCTGTACCCCTCTTCTGATGTACCCCTCTCCTGGCTACCCCTCTCCTGGCTGGCTTGCCCAAATATTGGGGTTCAGGGTTTCAGGGAATCAGGGTGCCCTCAGCTCCCCTGAAAAGATGTTTCTCCAGGTTCTTGGTCTCCTGCCCTCTCAAGAATGAAAGAGGGGCCCACTGCACAGTGCACAGTAAATGCGGGACTCAAAAGTGTTTGTAGAAAGTGATTTATTTAAACAGAGAGAGAAACAGGAGAAGGAGAGAAAGAAACAGCTAATTCTCACACTGAGTGAGAGAATCCAGAAAGATGGAATCCAGGAGAGGAAAGCAGCTTCCACACTGAATGGAAGGGAATAGAGAGAGATGGAGTTATGGAGGGGAAGACAGGCTTCCACTAGAGAGTGTGGAAGGCAACTCCAGAGGGGAAATCCAGGAGAGAGAAAAATAGCTTCCACGAAGGTAGTGTTCGTGGAAGAGGACCCAAACATGGAGTCCCAGATGTAAAGTTTTTAAATAGTACCTGTAAATAATATTCTCTTACAAAAAATAATGCCCAATGTTTGACATATGAGACTAGAATTATAGTTTCAGTGGAAACTATAAGAGGTTCTATCTTTATTTATAATTTTCAAAGTCTTTCATGGAAGGTCATAAGATGAATAAAAATTTTTATCTCCCAATTACCAAGCAAAATACAGCATTATATTTATAACTATATAAATATGATTTATATTCCAATAATCCATATTTTGATATACATCCTTTGTTCCATTGGAAAATGTGATTTTTTTGTAACTAATTTCTTGCAGGTAGGAAAAGAACAAGCTATACGTTTTTCTTTTTTCAAATTAATAAATGTGGAGAATTGTATTTGATTTTGAATTCCGGCATGCATATTGTCACTTAAGAGTCAGTATGGAAAAGTAACATTTTCCATAAGAACATCCTAATGTACCTACCACCAATTGTTACTGTCCTGGGAAAAAGTCTAATGGGTTATTTTCCCTTTCTTAAACACTTCAAAATATAATAGAATAATCCTACTGCTCTTATATATATGCACATTTATACATATATATATATATGAGCCTCCATAAGACACATACAATTTCCCCAAATAGTCACATTAAAACATGTAGCAACATTTTTAATATTTCCTTAACCAGCAGAAGAGAGCTTATCTAAATTTGCATTAGTAGTATTACGAGATAGGCTGAATAATGAACCTCCCCTACTGTTTGTATTCTCATCCCCAGAACTTCTATGTTACCTGAAGTAGCAAAATAAATTTTGCAGATGTGGTTAAGACAACAACCTTGACATGGAAAGATTATCCTGGATTATCTGGATGGGCCAATGTAATGACATTGAGGCCTAGTTGTTGCTCGGAAAGGCGCATGCGCGGGAGGACGCTCAGCTTCCTCCCAGCCGCGCCTCCCTTCTCCCTCCCCCTGTGTGCAACAGCTGAGGCCCGATGAGCTAATGGGGGAAGTCCAGAGCTGGGGTTGGAAATTAAACAGACAATGACCTTTCCTTTCCCTGCACGGCATTCTCAAGTAAAAACGCATTTAGGACCACTAGCGTTGTTTCCGATCCCTGCTTCCTACCCCACTCCCAAGCCCCTGCAGTGAATTTAAATGTCCTGTTTTCAGATTTGTGTACAGAGAGCATGCTGTGAGCTAGAGCCAAAGGGTTTTCTAGATTATATTCTTCCTTATGCCAAAGAAAGGAGTATCCTTAAAATACTTTATCCAAATCTTCTCTTGATTAACACTGATAGTAGTAAATAAGAGCCCAACTCTTAATCCATTATGCTAGCAAGTCACTATTTTCAGCCATGGCAACTAATTATTAAATTATTAGCAAAAATTCTAATATTAAAGATAAAAGAATTGAAGCAGTTGAAGTAGCCTCTAGTGGAGTACAGCCACCTTGATTTGAATGTGGCCAGCATAGCCCTGGTGTATTAAGTGCTAAGCAGGGTAAGTTGCTACACCCAGAGAAAAACAAACTACATTCACAAGTATATAATGCTGTCTCAACACAGGTATATTAAAATAAATCAAAAACATCTTAGCAAAGGGTTTATTTTCCATTATATAGCACATACAATGAATGAACTAGCTTCCAGAGGATCACCTTACTACTATCCTTTTGTACCAACCATATGGCTCCATTCTACCAACAGCTAAAGGCTGAATAAAATTAAGTTGTAGATTAGATAAATAAAATGAAAATTATACTCTATAACGTTTCGTAAACTTTAATATGGTAAAAATCACCTGGGGCATTCGACAGTACATTTTCCAGCACTTTTCTACACAAATTATTTTTCAGTCAGTTTGAAGAAAAGTCCTGGAGAATTAAAGATTTTATCATTTTAAAGCTAATTTTTATTCTCAGGGGAGTTTGGGAAGCACTGCAGATGTGTTTTATAGCACAAATTCCTCATCAGTAAGAATACTGTAATAATTGTTTTTCATGAGACTAAAACTCTCCCTTAGTATTTTAATGTATTGTCTATTTTCTCTATTTCTTACATGTACAAAAAATAAAGACATACAAAGAAATTTACTTTAACTCTGTAATGCTTGTGTCTCATTCTCATGCTACATGCTGTAATGACTCTCAAAATTATAATTTACTTTGACTATAGGTTTCATTACAACAGGTCTCAATAAGTTTTTCAAGAAAATCCTTCGTAGAAAATATGAAGAACTGACTGTCTTAGCCTCCATTCTTCCTTTCTTTTAGCCAGGAAATTTAGAAAAATAATAAGTACCTTTCCTGGGTTCCCTCCCTGATAGAGTTTTGTAGGGAAATTAAGTAAGTTTTGTGTGATATTGCATTAGTCTATTTTCATACTGCTATAAAGAACTACCTGAGACTGCACAATTTATGAAAAGAGGTTTCATTTACCCCATAGGCTTAGCAGGAAGCATGACTGGGTGGCCTCAGGAAACTTACAATGATGGCAAAAGGGGAAGGGAAAGCAAGGCATGTGTTACATGGTAGCAGGAAAGGTGGGTTGGGGGAAGTGACACACTGTTTTAAACTATCAGATCTAGTGAGAACTCACTGTCACAAAAATAGCATGGAGGAAACCACCCCATGATCCATTTACCTCCCACCAGATCTCTCCCTTGACATGTGAGGATTACAATTTGAGGTGAGATTTGGGTGGTGACACAGAGCCCAACCATATCCGGTATCTAAGGTAGAAGTTAAATGAAAGCTACATGTCTGCTATTTTTTATTGCTATCAAGTGAAATATGGAATGTGAACATTTGTATAAAATTGGGATGGCCAGATTTAGTAGTCCAGATTAATGAATGTCAAGTGGCAGGAGTGATAGTAATGACTCAAACAAGCAGTTTCTCATCTAGGTATTCAAGCATTAGTGACTTAGTAGATTATATTCTTTGCCAATTCTCATACAGGAGGTAAGGTTTGCAACTCCTCCACTTACGTCTTGTATGGTTTGTGGTTTCTTCAACCAATGCAGCAAAAGTGATTTCAAAACTGTTCTGAGAGTACCCTTTAAGAGAACTGAGTTTCTGTTACATTCTTCTTGGAGTCTTAAGTCACATTATAAAGCCTACCCCAGCCACGCTGAGAGCCTGTGTGGAGAGATGGAAACAGATTTCTGGACTTTGTTTGGTGTTCCAAAACCACCCTGCAGAGTCAGATCAGCAGAAGACTCAGATATGTCGGGGGAGAATTGAGTCATGCTTACTGTTGCCCTTTGTAATTTCCTGTCTCATGGGGTTGTGAACTATAATAATAATAATAATACTTTGTTGTCTTACAACTATGAAGAGTTGAGGTGATTTGTTACACAGTAGTTGTACACAACTGAATTTAGTTCTGGAATTGATGTGATATCTTGACAAAAATCTTAATATGGAGCACTGGCTTTGGAGCTGAGTAGCTGGAACAAGCAGACAAGGTCTTGAATAAAATGTTACTCAAAGCTTGGATATACCTTGAGGAGACCGAGTGAGAACTTGAAAGACACCAAAGAATATGTTTTCGGTGACGAGTGAAAAGGAACCTTGCTTTTATATTGTAGAACGTTTGGAAAAACGGTTCCTTCAGGTTATATGTAAAATAGTATGCCTAATGAACTCATGGATTTGCATGGGTATATTTCTAAGCAGAATGTAGGAAGTGTCAATTGGCCTCTTCAAGTATTTTACAATAAATTACAAGATAATTCAAGTGAATTACAAAAGGAACTGTTTACTTTTCAGGGAGAATTTGATGGAAATATTTCTAACTCAAGACTTCTTGAGGTCCAAACTAAAATTGTATCTTATTCTCTATTCTCTCTGCATAGCAAGAGACTATCAAGTGAAAATGAACAGGAGTCCTCAGTGCAAGTATAAATTTCATGTCACTTCCAGACTTCAGTGTAAAAATCTCAAGGGTATAAGAGTAAGTCAATCTGTTGAGAACTTTGAAAGATTTAAGACAATACCTCATATAAATTTTCAGCTAGAAAAAAAGTATTCTAAGGGCTTTGAGGGCATCCTTTATGGACCATGACTTTGGGGTATAAAAATAAACCTAGATCTTCTCTCATGTCTTTCTTAGCAGAACATTCTCAAAATTAAAAAACCACCCAAACAAACAAAATAAACTCTCAAGGAAAATATAACATACAAAATATTTTCAGTTTATCAGATTAAAGATAAAGCCAAGGAAGTGCTCACAAATTCTTAATCAGGACTTTACAGACAATTTCAGAGACAACGGCTTTTCCAAATACCTTTAGAATGTATCTCATAGGAACATATATTTAACAATAGGACTTCTAAGCACTTAGGATATTGTCCTACAGCAACCTAACAGAGGGCTCAAATAGAAAAGTAACTGTCTTAAAGATATTTATAGATGTGGTACTTTCTAATGAAGTATACCCAATACATTTTACCAGAAACCTCCAATGATTTTAAAACAATTTTATAGGTGTAGTCTTCTCTAGTTTAAAATAAGGAATAGAGATAGTATAATAGAACAGGAATTTGGATTTATAAAATCCAACAGGCAGGAAGCAAGCAGAAAAGGCTATTCAGCTATAAGCACAGCACATTTCTTATGAAAAAAGAAAAATGACCCAGAAGGTGAAAGATGAGCACAGATAGCAAAACTGGAAAGAATAGATAATTATTCTCAAGGAAGAGTATGGCACTAAGCAACAAACTGATGACATGTGTCTGACTGGATTTCGGAACTTCTATAGACCAGTGACTGTCAGGTACCCCTAGTTTCTCATGATGCTAGGTAGGAGTGCTACTGAAGTTATTCTCACATAATATACTGGAAATATGTGAAAGAGGAGCAAAAAATCTCCTCCAGTTAGTAATCTGAAGATTAAGAAGACCTGTAATTGAGGCACGGCACCCAAGGAATTTGATCTGCATTTAGACATGATTTAGATAATGACATTGGGAGCTTGAACCTGAGTCAGGGCTATAATGAGATGGAAAATTTGTATATTAAAATATGTAAATAATTTGTTACCAAAGGGTGGATTTTGGTGGATTGATGATTGCTGCAATTTATTTGAATCTCTTCCCGCTTGGAAGTTAGGGTGTATGCAGCATCCCTTTTAATATAAGCTAACCTATGACAGCTTTGACCAATAAGGTTTGATGAATTGATGCTATGACCCTTCCAGACATACTTTCAAGAGAACTAAGAGCTGCCTATGTCTCTTTCTTGAATTGTCAAGCTGTCATGAAAGACATCTGACTAACCTGAGGTGGGGCATCATGAGAGGAAGCTTAATCTAGCAGAGAGAAAGAGAAAGGGAGAGAGAGAGAGAGAGAAAGGTGGGGGGAGAAAGTTGTGGGGAAGGAGACTGAGGGAGAGAGTGAGTGAAATACCAGATCAATCAGCCTCTAGAATTTCAAGCTTTGTTTGAGTCATTCTAGCGGAGGTGTCAGACACATGGAATTGAAACAAGCCATCCAACTGTGCCAGTTCTGAGTTCTTGATCTACAGAATCCTGAGATAAAATAATGTCAAATTGTTATTAGCTATGTTTTCTGACAGTTTATTACACATCAGTAGATTAACCTTAAGCCTTACTTTGAAAAATCCTAGAATGATCCTGTGTTCAATTCTAATTCATGCAACTTTTCAAACAGTCTCTCACTGAAAACAAAATTGTTCTAAGTAACAGTGGCTTCAACGTTGTTTCAGTGATGAATGCTACTTAGCTATTGGTTGAGAATCACTAGAAAATTTATATCATGGGCTGAATTGTGTTCTCCCCAAAATTCATAGGCTAAAGTTCTAACCACCAGTACTTCAGAATTTGACTGTATTCAAAAAGAAGGAATTTCAAGACGTTATTAAAGTAAAATAAGTTTCCTAATCCAATAAGACTATCCTGGAGATTAGGGTACAGACACACACTGAGGAAAGACCATGAGAGGACAAAGGGAAAAGAGGGCCATCTGCATGCCAAGGAAAGTATCCTCGAAAGACTTCTAGCCTCCAGAACTGTGAGAAAAAAAAATGTACATTGTTTAAACCACACTGTCTATAGTATTATTTATGGTAGGTCTAGTCACAGTCTATTTCTTCAGAAGTGAGACTTCTGAAGTCTTCTCCCTTGGTATGAACTCTTGTATAACACCATGAATTGTTTACTGTCTTGAAGCAAATGAAGCACAGCTCAGGAACTAGTTCTCATCATTGGCAATAAGTCCAAGATTTGTTAATTATTTGGACTTCAACTTCTTCCCTGGATGTCTGTCTGTTTATATCTATCATTCTATTTACAGTTAGATATCTACATATCTGTCATTATAGATATCTAGATATCTGTGTGTGTGTGTGTGTGTGTGTGTGTGTGTGTGTGTGTTTGTATGTGTGTGTGCTTGAGCCAGGACTTGCGGAACCAGGAGATGAGAAAGAAGAGGACCTCCCCATTTCTCAGTTTGTTTTTATAGTGTCTGCTTCTTGTCTTTATTTGCCCAGTCACTTTAAAGGCAGAAAAGTCAACTACCTCTTTTCTAAGTTACAATAAATACATGGATGTATATTTATATGTTAAAGCTTATCATCTCCAAAACACCAGAGGCTAATCCTCACAGGCACTGATAAAGCTATTCCTGTGGCAGATCTGGAGTGGATTCCATTATCTGTGACCACTGACCTCTCCTTATTCGACTCATGGAATGAAACCTGGGAGAGTAGTATATTTAGGAGTGATGGTCGTGTGCACAAGGGAACAGGAATGAGTTAGGACATTCCCTGTTAGTTTCTTCTCTCAGCACACTGCGATCCAATGACTTCTGATAAAATTTAGGTTGGGCCCTTATCTTGATCTGAACATGAAAACTAAAGATACCTTGCATACTTGCTTAGTTTCAGGCTTTTCAGAATATCTACTTTTTTCTACTTTGAAAAATAAATGATCGACTAGGCATGGTGGCTCATGCCTGTAATCCCAGTACTTTGGAAGGCCAAGACAGGTGAATCACCTGAAGTCAGGAATTTGAGACCATCCTGACCAACAAGGTGAAACCTCATATCTACTAAAAATAAAAAAGGAAAAAATTAGGTGTGGTGGCAGGCACCTGTAATCCCAGCTATTTAGAATGCTGAGGCAGGAGAATTGTTTGAACCCTGGAGACAGAGTTTGTAGTAGGCAAAGATTGTACTCACTACACTGAGACCCTGCCATTTCACTCCAGCCTGGGCAACAAGACTGAAACTTCATCTCAAAAAAAAAAAAAGAAGAAAAAAGAAAAAGAAATGATCATAACTCTTCCCTTGTGGGATAAGTAAAAGAGTTATTTTACCACAAAACTGGCCTGGTTAGCATATACATGAGTGATGATGGAGGGAATAAAGGACGAAAATTCACTTTTGACTCTTCTGAGGCATATCATATGCCTCATAATATCAAGTCAAAAAATACTTGATAATTTTTCAATACGATTCCCATTGTGAAAATCAATAGAGAGATTTATAGTTTTATAGATTAATTAACTAAGTAAAAATTGAATTACTCTGGTACATTTATTTTCTTATTCTAAAACCGTACTTCTTACCACTTAATATCCCCTCTCCATTCTTTTTTTCCCTGCTGAAAATCTAATGAGATCAAATCATACTTTAGGGAGACACTGCTATTATTGTAGCCTCTAAAGGTGAAATAGACATGAAATTGCATTTTAGCAATTTGAGCATGTTCTTATGTATGGTCAGGGAAACAGAGTTGAATGATTTCTGATTATAAACAGTGTAAATTACAATAAAATTTTAATTTAACAAGAAGGTAAATTAATGAAACAGATAAATCTCATTTAAGATATAATTTATTTCCTCTGGTTTATTAAGATTGATAAGTGTTATGGAATTCTATCATTATATATAAATAATTACAAAAGTATTACATAATTATTTAACAGAAATTTGTCTTGTTTTAATGTACACTCTATTTAATGGAGTTAAAACAATAGCTAAATAGTAAGCAAGAGAAAGGGAAAGAAACATGGAGTTCCAAATCTCTGAAACTGTACAGATAATTGGCATGTGTATAATTTGGACTGACAGTCATAAATTTTTATCCTCCAACCTAATTATCTATTTTAACTCCTTAATATGTCAGCTTAAAGCAAAACATATTACCAACATCAACATTACACAATAAAATAATTTTTATGTTGTATAATTTTTATATTGTCCTAACTGATTTCAGTGATTCAAATGACTATTTTAGCTTGTACCAGTTGAAAAATCTAAGAATAGTTGATATGAAAATATTTTCAATGTGTCTCACTTTGTATAAATCAATTCATGTCTTTGATCATTGAGATAGATCCCTCATTTGATGGGTACACCCACTTAATTCATGAACTGCTATTGCCTATAAAAATCTGACCATATTTTACACCTTTTTTTTTCCTAGAGGGTATTTATCCTAAAAATGAATTATATGTATTGAAAAGTATGAACTGACATATTTAGTAAATTAACATAGGACCTATTATGAAAATAATGAAAGCAAGAATATAGCAGGTAAAATAGTGGTAAGATATGAGATTCTATGAAATGGTAATCAGCCCCATGTGACAAGAGGAAATTCTAATAGGAAAGAAAATTAATAATAGTGGATTTTCTAGAATCAACCAAGGCTTGTGACATTTCATGTCATATGAACAAAATCAATACATGGTCTTCTTGATTAATATAACTCAATAAAATGGAAAGTGGGTATAGCATAAGATTATATGATTATTACCACTATTTAATTATTTATTTTAGTTTCACTTACATTTCCTTAAATTTTCAAATAAAAACAATTGTGTTGGGAAAAAAACAGATATTTTATTAGACTCCAACTAAGTGAGTAATACGGTGAAAATGCTAACTACAGATGCTGATTCATTATAATAGCATGTTCTCCCAAATAACCATCTTATCTTTCTCTGCAATGTAATCAGACCTCCAAATAGCAGCCAAGAAAACTAAATGAGATTCTTAAAAAAAACAAAAAACAAACCTATAGTCAATTATTTCTGAAAACATCAGTATGTTACACAGAAACATACATATACACACATATTTATATATACACACATATTCAAATATATATTTAAAAATTATTTAACACACACTATATATGTGAAATACATAAATATATAATATATCCATGGCTTACAATGATTACTTGAATAACATACATATGTATGTGTGTGTGTACAGTCCAAAATCCAATAAGGCAGTCATTAAACCTTCAAGTTCCAAAATGATCCCCTTTGAATCCATGTCTCACAGCCAGGGCATACTGACATCTTCATTGTCCATATCATTATCAGAATTTTGGTCCAAGCCATTTAACACATCTCTAGGGAGTTCCAAACTTTCCCACATTTTCCTGTCTTCTTCTGAGCCCTCAAACTGTTCCAACCTCTGCCTGTTACCCAGTTCCAAAGTCACTTCCACTTTTTCAGGTATCTTTGAACAGTTCCCCACTCCAGGTTCCAATTTATTGTATTAGTCTTTTTTTACACTGCAGATAAAGATATACCTGAGACTGAAGAATTTAAATAAAGAAGTTTAATTGAAAAAAAAATAAAAAGATATCACTAACACAGCTGAAGGGTTACTATGTATCTAAAAGAAGGACAAGTTCCCATAAACAATGTTGTCAGCTTGAGTGGGGTAAACACAGGAAGGAACACCATAAATTAAAGCAGACCCTGACTCTTCAGAAGCTCTGCAGTGATGTCTGGGGGACCAGATCTGCCAGTGGCTTCATTTCCAGCACTGGCATAGTGTTGAGGATCATTGAGAAATATATGTATATATTTCTAGTAGTCATTCTAAGCCATGACTAATTTGATTGTCATAATGGTAAGATGATAGGTGTTGGTACCTGCTATTGATATTTAATACCTAGGATCTCAAGATAACTAAGCATCATAGAATCCTGCTATGGTTCCACAAAATACCTGTGGCCCCCTGTCAATTATAATAATAATAAATCAAGGCATAAGTTTGTTTCTTTAATTTACTTTAAATAGATCTGACCAAATAGGGAATCTGATACTGAAAATGACCCCTGCCCTCTTGTTTTCTTTCAAATTTGTGATGAATTTCTTTACCAAAGACTAGGAAATAAAGAGTGGGTGATAAATCAGATATTAGTTGATATTCAGGATGAGAAGTAAAGGTTACGCTGCTATCATTTGCAATATTGCCTGGCATTCTGCTATTGGAAACCAGGGAAATAGCAAAGATCCGATGGCTAAAGGATTATATCAAGAAAAGAAGACAAGTGCAATGTTATTGCGTTGTTCTTTTGGTCATGGTAAGACAGCATCACTGTTAATATTTAATTGAAAACTTGGAAATGTTATAAATGTTAAAAGTGTTACAAAGTATTATATCTTTGCAGAGTGAAAATGTTGCTGATCAGTCTCAGAAGATTTTTTCTGTGTGATTTTTAAAAATCAGGTTTTTCTGACTTTATACTCCCTTTTTGATATTTTACTTATTCTGGTCCACTCAGCAGAACTGCCTTCAAAGATTGTTGAGAACTGAGTAAAGGCAAATACAAGTGGTGCATGCTGTGTAAATCTCTTCTAAATCTTACGTTTAAAGAATGAGGGTGTTAATTTACATGTACCTGTGTGATCTCTTTTTCTTATTCTTATCACAAAACAGAAACAGATATTTATAGAAAAATGAGAAGTTAACATCTTTTAAAACTATGTAAAACCAATCACACTCATACAGAAAGCTCTTTTGTCTTTGGGCTATTCACTTCATACACATGCTGGCATATGATCCAGCGGATATGAATCATCACTCTTCCAAATACTCATTTGAGTTTTGCTTAGCCATCTGCCCAAGATAAGTTTCTCTAAGATCACATATAACTCCTTAACACTTAGGTATGAGAAATTTCTACTAATTGCATTGATTTCTGTGCATAGAAAGCCTACTATCATTATAGCCATTTAAATATTTTTACTCCATTCTGTACTTCTGCAAAACCAAACACATAACTTTATTCAAATCATGTGAACAAGATTGAATTGTGTCATTAGGAGGTGACTACAAATATCGGCATTTATTAAAGAGTAACTTTAGTTCTGAAGTAGGAAGATTTAACAAGCAGTTTTGCTTTTGCATGCTGAACTTATGGCTAGATACACTACTTCAGAACAACATTCAAACTGCTTTATATTATTGGTTAACTAAAACTAAAAGGAATTTAGCATTTCACCAACTTGACATAGCCATGACTTCCACAATAAGTTAGGGGAAAGCTTTTGTAGGCTAGCAAATTACCAGCTATTTAATATATAAAAGAAAGTCACTTATTATACTTGATTATTTGTTGTGCTCCTACCTGCATTCCTTTCTTGTTACTTATTACTATGTAATCACAATACTTTAATAAATATTTGCTTTTTCTACCATATGATTTGAAACTGAAAAACATAATTTCATATAAGAGGAATAAACCTATGATTTAAAAGCTGCAAATGAATATTTTTACAAGCAAATATAAATTCTTAATGGTATTTATGTAGAGAATTAGAAATAAAAATGAAGGTAGTAAATTAGGATAATTTAACTGAAACTATTAATTTTCTTAATTATAATTGTTTTGTCATCTGATGTAGTCTTACATTTCAAATTACATAAAATTTTATAATTTTTGTTCACCACTATATTCCTAACAAATTAAGATATGAGCATTTTCTTAAATAGGAAATTTGATTCATGGATTTGTTGTTATAATAAGTAATTTAAATTCTGCAAATCCTTGTGCATTTCTCTTTCACTTGATTCCACATGGAAAAAAATTTCTTAAGACTTCAAATAGGAAATTTGGAAGACTATCAAGATTATGTTTCTAAACTGCTGACTTGTTAGCTTTTTTACCCTCTTGGCGTATGTCCAAATACAGCCTTATAATTAAGCAAGTATGGCATCTTAGGTGCCACCAAAGGTGCCCATTATTGATGGCAGTCAGATGGAATACCATCTGGTAATAGCAATTTATTATTTGAGATATATTTAATGACATGCCACATTTCATACAGTTAAATGTATTGTTCTTTAGACACTGCATTTTTATTAAGATAGTTACTTTAACTTAAACTGTTGAGTATTGTCATTTTTGCAGTCCCAGAATATTATAGGTATTAAAAAGTAGACAAATGACTAGACCTATGGGAATTTTAATTAACTTTGTAAACCTCCATTTTCTTAAAATCTATTACATGTTTGGTAACAATTACAGATAATTTGTATACAATCCACATTATCAAAAGTTATAGGTACTTTTTTCTGAAAATGGTCTAAAAATGTTATCAAAGATTGTGATAATGAAAGAATAGGAATGGTGTTGACTCTTTGGCAAAAGGACCAGTGGTTTTGGAGCCTGAAAACTTTGGTTCAGACTTTTTCTCTTTTACTTAATGTTTATGTGTTTTTATCCAATGAATTTATTTCTAATGTGTAAAATAGATACACTAATTGCTAAAGTTATAAAAATGTATAAGGCCTGGCATGGTGGCTAATGCCTGTAATCCCAGCACTTTGTGAGGCCAAAGTAAGAGGATAGCTTGAGTCCAGGAGTTCGAGAACAGCCTGAATAACATGGCGAAACCTCATGTCTACAAAAACAAAACAAAACAAAACCATATATATATATTAGCTGAGCATGGTTGCACATGCCTGTAGTCCCACTTGCTTGGGAGGCTGAGATGGGAAGATCACCTGAGGCCAGGAAGATCAAGGCTACAGTGAGCCAAGATCATCCCACTGCACTCCATTCTGGGAAATAGTGAGACTGTGACTCAAAATAAATAAATTAAATTAAAAGGTATACATGGAATTATATCTGTAAATCTATAAAAGATAAATATACATTTTTATATTTATATACTTAATTATTAATTTTAGAATAATAATTTTGAAATAGATTAAATTAGATGATAAAAGTGAGCCTGGTTAATGGTAATCACAAAACCAAATTATTTAGAAAGCCTGTTATTCTAGAAAAGCAAGCACCATTTAACGTATTATATGTTTTTATAATAATATAATAAACCTTTTCAACTCAATCAAATCTTTTTTTTTTTTGAATCTAGAGTATATGTAATTACAACATATGAGTTGTCAATAAGGCAATCAGGCAAATGCTAAGAACCATTAACACAAGTGAGCTACTTGAATAATAGGAGTAAAGTTCTTCTACATTTTCTAGCACCAAGCATATTTCCTATTATCCAGTTGGTAATTATTGCTTATTCACTTTAAATAGTGTTAGTCTTCTTAAACTTGGAGGTACTGAAAATTAGATTACAGATTTTGAAAAAAAAATTCCCTAAGTGTAAATATATAGCATAAATAAAACATAGTTACTATATTTGAATAGTTTTTATAGTCTCCCCAAATAAAAGTGATATTAAGTAGAATTTTAATAGACATATTTGTAAGCATCATTATTGTTTGCATTACCTTCTCCTTTCCCCCTTGGCAAGAACATCTCTGTTTTCAGATGGTAAGCACCTGGTGCTTTTTTAAAGTGGTTGTTAAGTCTTAGGATAAATAGAAAACATCTTGCAGAAGCATTCACTAATTAGATATTAAGTACTTGAAAATGCTTATATATAAGTTGGTTGCTTTACAGATTATATATAAATTGTTAAATTTTCAATTAAAGTATAAGGTGCTGCTTATAATTAGCACTTACAGCTGGCCGTATTCCTATAATCCTTGATGTCTGTTGGGGCAATCAGTCACTTGACCACTCCTGTTGGTATTGAAGCTATTTTGAAGAAAAGCATTTAAAAAACTACTATTTTATTATATCCTGCAACTAAGATCTCTCATGTTATTATCCTATTTAGTTTTAATATGAATATAAATTATTTTGGGATTTTCTCACGCCTTATTCACATCTACAGTTTCTGGGTTTTGCTGTTGTTCTTTTCAAACGTCTTTTTCTAAAATCTTCTTGATGTTATTAAACCATTTTACATTTTAATCCATTCGTTAGCATGTTCATAAACAGTATTGCTGTCAAAATGGTCTTCATATTGCACAGAGGTCTTTTCCAAACATCCATGCTTCACAACTTTGAATTAAACTATAAATGTTTTGCACTAGTTCACATTCAGGAGATATTTAAACATTTATTTATAGAAATGATGGCAAGAGATTGGTTTAAAAAATTTTTAATGTTGCTTTGAAAGTCTTCTTCATGTTTACGTGTGTGTGTGTGTGTGTGTGTGTGAGCGAGAGAGCTGTGTACGTGTTTCTACAGAGCTGCCATCAGCTCATTTCACTCAATTGCTTGTTGACCATTCTGGGTTAATAGTTCTTAGTATTTGCCTAATTTCCTTACTGACAACTCATACGTTGTACTTATACATACTCCAGATTTACTGCCCCTCCCAAAAAAATGAACTGATTTGATTGAGTTGAAAAGGTTATTATAAAAACGTATAATATGTAAAATGGCATTTGCTTTTCCAGAATAACAGGCTTTCTAAATAATCAGGTTTTGTGGTTATCATTAACTGGGCTCACTTTTATCATCTAATTCAATCTAATTTTTGCCATCATTCCTGTAGGCAATGGTAGTGAAGATAAGAATTCCCTCTAAGTAGTTTATTCAACTTAATATGACTTAATGCTTTATTTTAAGCTGAAGTAAATGTAGAGTATATCCATTCTAAGCAAGGGCATTTTCTTTAATCCTTGTTCCTTTTCTCCCCAAGTTCTCCACAAATAACTCATGCTATAAAGTCCTGAAAATATATGCAAGTAGTGTATAAAAATTGTTTATCTAATTGAAAGATCGCTTTGAATTAAATAGTAATTATGGTCCTGTTTTACCTATTCATATTTAACTGTATTTTTGCTAGTAGAGAGATAATTCTTTTGCCTCCAGTTTTACAAAAATATAATGACATTTCAGATCATGCAATTAAGAACAATTATCACAAATGCAAATTCATGACCCATTATCCCTGGTGAATATTCAGATACTAAAAAAATTTAACATTTAAAACTACTACTACTAAACCTTTGGATATATGAGTTTTATGATCTGGTCATATCCCTGCAAGTTTTCGCCTACAACACAGTTAAGTTCAGTAAAGAAAAAAAAATGACATTTCAATGGATGATCTTTAATATATAATTTCCTGCTACTTTAATATATAAATTGGTTACAAAAGGAAGATGACGATGATTCAGAAATAATAAAAGCAAAAAGTAACCATTAACTTTAGGCCCAATAAAACAATCTTGGGTTCTTAGAATAAAAATGCTTACAGGAGGTACTTCATGCCCCCAAGTTTCAGACTTCTGAGCAAGGAAATCAATCTTCCTGCTGCACATACCACAAAATATACATAAAGGAGGCTGGCTTACAGAAAGTCAAATGATGCTGGAGGCTAGAAACAACAGTCACAATTGGGGCAATGTGCCAGTGCTGGATAAAGGGCTTCAGGGTAAGAAAGTGCTACTGATGGGGTCACAAGAATGCCAAGATAGCAGAAAAGTCCATCTTGCCTGTTCTATGCTCAGTTTTTTCCCTAGTGCCCAACTGATAGAATCGAACCCATGAGAAGCTGGCATAGGAATCAGAGAAACTTACTTTGTAGAGTCCATTTGCCAGTATAACAGCCCAGTAGACAGTAGGGTAAATTTTGAACCATGAGCTTATCACATTGCTGATTCTGCTTTATTGGATAGAAGTGACAAATTCGACAAAGATAATGGCAGAATGACTCTAGTTCATCCATATTGTAGGGGAAGAAAAATTTAAAAAAACTCTTTCCTCCACCATCCCAGGTTCTGCAGATGAGGCTCTAGAAAGTAAACTGACAAAAACTGGTTAACAAGAGAAAAAGAAACAGAACTTATTACCATGTAGCATGCATACATATGGGAGAAAGTCAGTGAGGAGTTACTCAAAGAGGTGGTTAGAATCTGGGGTGTATATAGCATTTTAACAAAGAACAATACATTTGTAGAGAAGTAACAAGACAAAACAAAAGAAGGTCAATCTTTTAGAGGCACCACACTGTGGGAAGGCAGACATATAGAAGGAAACTAATACAGTGGATGATAAGAGTTATTTTAATAAGTTTTGTTACATAGATATCTCTCTCTGTGCTGTTTCTAGGTTGATAAGAATCTAGCATTGCTCTCAGCAACTAAAGGTTTAAGAGTTGCTTTCCTCTTCCAGGTATAGAAGAGAGGTACACACACACATGGAATTCATGTCTTGTTTTTTAGGCAAATAAAGAGATAGAGGACAGAGAACTTTTTTGGTGTCTGTTATTTTTTAATTGCCTTCAGCTACAAAATCTTCATGCAAAATAAACTATTTTTAGTGTCATATTCTGATCCTCTACAATATTAATATGTTTATTACATTCATGTGTTAATTATATTAAAATTGCGTATGTTTTCCAACCAATAACTTTATTTCTTTCAAACATTTATTTTAGCAAATTTTTGTCCTCTGCTTTTTTCCTTATTATTAGGGCAAATGCACTTTATGTATATATTATTTAAATATACATAGCCTTTTGCTATATATAATAAAGATAAGGTGATAATAATATCAGTGTAGAAATCTTAACATCTCCATATCTCACCTTGTCTCATAGGAATTTAAATTTCATGCTCAGATTTCAATGCTCCGAAAATACTTATGAGATTCCTATAAAGTCCTTTTCATGTGTTAACATGTATTGATCTCAGCCACTAAAAATTCTTCCCCTATTAAATGGTGTCTGGCAGTCTCTACAACTCAAAATGCATACCAGCTACAGGCTTTTGATTGAGGTACCACTATAACTGGCAAACTCTTGCCGCAGGAAGGAAAAAGAACATTTAACTCTATCTTATAGCATTTTTGAGTGCAGTGGTAGGCAGGGAAGACCATAGGGGTGTGTGTGTGTGTGCGTGTGTGTGTGTGTGTGTGTGTGTGTGTTTGTGTGTGTGTGTGTGTTTAGTGTGATTTGTTTTTTGTTTTGGAGTATTACTGAATTTGTAAAATAGCTCCTTTTCTCTTTTTCCACAGTAGCACAAGTTTGAAGGTCACCAAATTGGGATGTATTTACCTACCAAACATCTCACTATACCACCAATCAGTCTCCCTCAAACACACAGAGATATTTGGCTTATATAGCTGAATCTGGTTGGTTATTTTTTCTCTGATGAGCTTGACTTTCAGGCTAGAGAAATTACGAAGATTAAGGAAGTAGCTAAACAATACTTTAAAAGAGAATCAACAAGTTAAAAGTAGAAAATTTTAAGGAAAAAATAGAATCTCTTTCTTTAGTTAAGTCAAATTTGAGGATAGAACATGCTGAAGATGGAAAATAAAAACCTAAAGACTACAGTAACTGGATAAAAAATCTAATATACAACTGCAGACTGATTTGAACTGACCAAGAGAAAAGATATTTGAGGAGTGAATGGGGGAGGAAAATATAAATAGACAGATCCCCAAGTCTAAATATTATATCTTATTAGGAATTACTACTAACTTGCCAATTTTTAAAATATTGAAATTTATTTGAAAAAATATTTGAAAATTACTACTTGCCAATTTTGAAAATATTCTAACATTGAAAGAGATTCTTTTTTTATAAAGAAAAATTCTGATCTCTTTACTGCAGAAACTTGTTTGCAATTTAATGTAAAATGCTTCACTGTAGAAAGTATGAAATGTTATATGTAGTTAGCTTAGTCTCTGCCCTTGGTGTGATGGATTGCCCCAGTCAGAAATCCACATCCTGAGCCCCTGAACCCTGCAGTGACTGGCTAAAGCAAAAACATCTGCTTTCTATATCTTAAGAAACACATGGCTTCCTAATTAGCATTATGAATTTAAGAGAATGGGATTATATTGGTGAATTTTGAAGCTTATTTACATAACAGATGCTAGAACACTCTTCTTACTGAAGAAAATTGAAATATTAAAGATTTATTGACTGGCAAAAATATTATAGATGCTTTTTTTCAACCTTTCCATTAAAATCTAAGTTAGAAATCCAAAAGACTTTCCTTGCAGCCGATAAACAGATCCTAATCACTTTACTGGATAATAAACAGAATCCAATAAAGTGATCAGGAGAATACAGAATACTGAGAAAAAGCCTGTGGTCTTAATCTCCAAGTTAGCAAGCAATGAACAGATTTCCAAAGACGTCCAACTGGGCCTGTATTTTCAGTCGAACTCAAGTCCTTGGTTAGACCCTGGTTGGGATAACTTAATCTCCAGGT
Source organism: Cheracebus regulus (assembly GCA_963574635.1). Lineage (NCBI taxonomy): Eukaryota > Metazoa > Chordata > Mammalia > Primates > Pitheciidae > Cheracebus > Cheracebus regulus. Next base: position 40,294 of record CAUYQU010039579.1, on the reverse strand, counting down.
TAGTAAGCAATTAACAGATCCCCATAGAAATCCCACCAGGCAGGTGTTTTAGGCCAAGCTCAAGACCCTGGTTGGGCCTGGGTTGGGCCCTGAGATGACATCATCTCAGTTTTGCACTTAAGAATTTTGATCCCAGGTTCTTCTGAACACCATGAACCAGCAAGCCTGGTCCTCTTCATTAGGACTAGTATCCCCTGAATTGCAGAGTCTCTCCTCTGTAATTAATTGTTCACGTTCCTTATTTTCACTATGCCAGAGGTTGGCAAACTATACCTTGCAAAGACAATAAATCTGGCTTTTTAGTCTCTGCAAGTATGATGTGCAATTTAAGAATAAATTTTACATTTTTAAATGTTTATATTTTAAAGGAATCAAATCCTAAATCATTATATGAGTACCTGCTTATTCTCCTTGAATTTTCTTCTTGGCTTACAAAGCCTGAAATATTTGCTAACTAGCCCTTTACAGAATAATGTTTGCCAGTGCCTGAACTATGCTGATAAGTAGGAGTCACAGCATAACCCAATGCTGGATCTGCTCAAGGAGAACCAAATGACCCTATCTATACACTAAAGGAGCTGCAGAATCTGGCCAACACAAACTTGCAGAAGCTGATAGAGTACAGGAAGGCCAGAGCCTAAAGATGCTGGATCAATACCAAAGAACTGGAACCAACCCAAATGCCCATCAACGATAGACTGGACAAGGAAAATGTGCCACATATACACCATGGAATACTATGCACCCACTAAAAAACGATGAGCTTGTGTCCTTTGTAAGGATATGGATGCATCTGGAAACGATCATTCTCGGCAAACTGACACAAGAACAGAAAATCAAACACCCCATGTTCTCACTCATAGGCGAGTACTGAACAATCAGAACACATAGACACAAGGAGGGGAGCATCACACACTGGGGTCTGTTGGGGGGAGGCCAAGGGAAGGACAGCGGGGGAATGGGGATGTTGGGGAGGGATAACAGGGGGAGAAATGCCAGATGTAGGTGATGGGGAGACTGAGGCAGCAAACCACATTGCCATGTGTGTACCTATGCAACAATCCTGCATGATCTGCACTTGTGCCCAGAACCTAAACTACAATTTAAAAAATAAAATAAAAATAAAAATTTAAAAGAAGAAAGAAAAAGAATGGAAAAAAATGCAAACAGCAACCACAAGAAAGCTGAAGTAGCTATACCAATATCAGACAAAATAGAGAAACATTTCTAAAATGAGAAATGTTACTGAAGAAAAGGAGAAATATTTTATAATGATAAATGGGTCAGTCCTTCAGGCAAATATGTAAGCCATAAGCATATATACACCTAATAATACAGCACCAAATACATGAAGCAAAAACTGACAAAAAAGAGAGAAATAGGTAATCCAATAATAATAGTTGGAAACTTTTATACCTCATTTTAATAATGGATAGAACAACTAGTCAGAAAATCAACAGCAAATAGGAGTCTCCTAACGATATTACAAACCAACTAGACTTAACAGACATCTACAGAATATTCTAGCCCAAACAACAGAGTATATATTATTCTCAAGTGTATAAAGAATGTACTCGAAGATAGATCACATGCCATGTGAAATTAGAAATTAATAATGGAAAAAAATTGGGAAACTCACAGATAGGTGGAAATTTTAAGAATATACTCCTATATAACCAGTGGATTTAAAAAGAATCAAAAGGAAAATCAAAAAATACTTCAAGACGAATGAAATTAAGACAAAACATATTAAAAGTTATGAGATTGGGAGGCCAAGGTGGGCGGATCAAGAGTCAAGAGATTAAGACCATCCTGGCCAACATGGTGAAACCCCGTCTCTACTAAAAAAGTATTTAAAAAATTAGCTGGACATGGTGGCGTGCACCTGTAGTCCCAGCTACTCGGGAGGCTGAATCAGGAAAATTGCTTGAACCCAGGAGGTGGAGGTTGCAGTGAGCCGAGATTGTACCACTGCACTCCAGCCTGGTGCCTGGCGACGGAGCAAGACTCTGTCTCAATAAATAAATAAATAAATAAAATGAAAGTCATGGGATGCAGCTAAAGCAATGTTCAGAGGGGAATTCATAGTTGTAAATGCCTATGTTAAGAGAGAAGAAAAATCTTAAATCAATAACCTATCATTTTACTTTAAGACACTAAGAAGTACAAATTAAACCTATAGAAAACAGAAGAAAGATAATACTAAAAATTAGAGTGGAAATTAATAAAATAGAGCATAGAAAAACAATAGAGAAAGGATAATGATGCCAATCTAATTGTTTTGAAATGTCAACCAAATTGACAAACTTTTAGCTAGGTTGACCAAAAAAAAAAAAAGAAGACTCAGGTACTAGAATTAGAAATGAGAGGATATCAATACAGACCTTAGAGAAATAAAAAGAATTATAAAGAAATATTATAAATCATTATATGCCAATAAGTTAGATAACTTAGATTAAATAGGTAAATTTCTGGAAAGACTGAAATGACTGAAACTTACTCAAGAATTAGACAATCTGACTCGACCTATAATAATAAGAAAAAAGATCAAATTAATAATAAAAATAATAAAACCTACCCACAAAGTTAAGCCCAGGTCCAGGTGGCTTTACTACGGAATTCTACCAAACATTTAAAGAGTAATTAATACAGTTTCTTTAGAAATCTTCAAAAAATTTAAATATTTTCTAGAAATTCAAATATTTATTTAATGATTTTAAAGAAAAGAGTCCATATTACCCTAATATCAAAGTCATACAAAGACATCACAAGAAAACAAGAGATGAATATCTCTCATGAATAGGGGTATAAGATTCTCAACTAAACACTAGCAAACCGAATCTAATAACATAAAATTCAGGAAATCTAATCTTACAGTAAAAACAAGAAAAATTTCTATTTTCAATGCAGTTCTGCCTCCATTTCTGATTCACAAACATAATTCCTAAGGAAGTAGGCCTCTTCTGTAAGTACACACCTCATGCCAGTGTGCATGCAGCTTGAGAAGTCAGCTGCATGGAGAGGAGCTGGTAGAAATAAAAATTTTCCTGAAAAATTCAGAGAAAACAACAATTAGAACATACATATCATTTTGCACAATGGCCCTTGGCCTCAGAAAATTATAGAGAAAGAACATAGATGATGTGGAGAAAGAGAATATGAAGAAAATTATTTTTTTGTTGTTTTTCAGACTTTCTTGGAAGAAACAGTATTTCTTTCCTCATATGCATACATGTTGAGAATTCCTAGGATGCCTCAAGCACTCCATCAGTAATTTACAATTGTCAAGCCGCAATCTGTTGACACTCACAACTTTAAATTAAAAGGAATTCCTAGAGAAAAGTTATAATAATTAGCTCTCATATTTGTGTTGTTTCAGTGAGGATGCTTTTGTCCATAAATAATAGAATACCAGGCGAACAGTGGCTGAGACAATAAAGTCATTTATTATAACACCTAGCAAGGAGCCTGCAGGTAGGCAGTTACCGGGCTAGTTCATTCGCTCAACAATGTCACTGAAGATTTAACGTATTTCTGCTTATTTAATCATCCTTAGCTGCTGGTGCTGTGTTCACGTTCATTGACTTGTACATAAAATGGAACTACAGCCCTAGACATCACATTTGTGTTCAAGGGAGGAAAAAAGAAGAGATAGCACCAACAAACTCTTCATTCATTCGTATCTTTCATTAAAAAAACACAACACATTATTGCCCACAAAGACTCTCGGTAGACTTTTGCATATATAGTTGAACCTTGAACAACACGGGGGTGAGAGGCACTAATCTAGATGCAGTTGGAAATTTGTGTATAACCTTCAACTCCCTCAAAACTTAACTGCAAATAACCTACTGTTCACCAGAAGTCTTACCGATAACATAGTTGCTTAACACATATTTTGTATGTTACAAGTGTTATATACCATATTCTTACAATAAAATAAGGTAGGGAAAAATAACATGTCATTAAGAAAATCGTAAGAGAAAATATATTTACTATTCATTAAGTGGAAGTGGATCATTATTTAGTTCTTCATCCTCATCAATGTCATATTGAATAGGCCAAGCAGGAAGAGGAAGAAGAAGGTTGGTTTTCTGTCTCTGGGGGCAGAGCAGAAGAAAACCTATGTATAAATGGACAAACACAGATCAAACTTGTGCGGTTCAAAGGTCAGCTGTATACAACTAGACTGAACTGGGTCTCACAGGTTTACAAGTAAGCTGGAAACAAAGCTGATTAGTGAAAGTGAAAACTGCCAAGTTTGGCTTAAAACAACCATGATCTAGTTCTTCAAGCGGTAAAAAGTACTTCCTTGAACAAAATTAGGATTCTGCTAGTAGGGAGGAAGTTGAAAATGGCTGTTGGGTGGGCTTCTCACAGTGTCTGCCACAAATGTCATGTAATGTTCTTTTCCCTGAGCTATTTTCCCTTCTATCCAATCCTATTCTTAGAGCCACCCAAGGAATTATATACGTTCTGTGTGTTACAAATAAGTAAAGTTAGACCCTAGTAAGTGAGTGGTTCAGAGTGCTCCACAAAGCTTTCTAAAATGCTTCTCAGAATGAATGCTTAATTCTGTAGTTAAATTCTTTTGAGGAAATGTTATGTTTAAAATATATAGCACTTGAGCATCTCTTATAAGACAAGAGGTGTGCTAGATGCCTTAGATATATTATCTAACTTAATCCTTTCAGCAAGCAGATGACATAGGTCCTGTTATGATGATCTTGTTTATGTAGATAAGCAACCCAAGCTTTTGATAGGTTAAATAACTTTTTCAATGACATACTGATGGCAGCAGTGGCTCATGTGGAATGGTGGCTGCCATGACATCATCTGCAGTTGGGGAGGTGCAGCTCTACAAAGCCATCAGGAGCTGGGGACAGGCAGAAGTCCCACCCAATTCCGAGTTGGCAGGGTGGGAGCCTCAGGCTCCCTGAGTGCGGCTGTGGCTGCCCAGCCATGACTCCAGACCCAGGCATCTTTGTGCTCTTGGGGACCAGGAGCAGGCAGGAGCCTCGTCCTTCCAGGTGCAACTCCAGCTGGCCACGCTGTGGCTGCAGACCCAGGCATTTCTGGACTCTCACTGGCCCAGAAAGGCACTTGGTCCCTGCAGGCTTAGAAGTGCCTGCTCCCACTGCCTGGTCCCTCCCTACTCCTGGCATCTGCTCCAATCTTGGAGCAAAGCTGAGGTCAAGTTCGAACACTGTTGCCCTGGGTGTGCACACACTCGGGGCAACACTGACTCTAGACTTTGGGTGCCAATGAGCATGGGAGGGAGGCTGGTGGCAGGGAGCGTGCTGAGGACAGCTTGGCACTGGCCTGCAGAGGTACTCCTCAGCATGCACTGCCTGAGTGCCATGAACAGCCACAGGAGACAGACAGCCTCTAGGTCAGAAAGGCATGAGTCCCCAGTGAAGCCCCACCTTCAAGCCCAGGAAGGCCTAAAGCCTGGGGGCCAGGCTGCCAGTCCTGTGGACCAGAGTGGAAACTTACGGTATTTTTTTTCAGGCCCGCCCATGGCTGCTCATGGACCAATCAGCACACACTTCCCTCCCTCTGAAGCACATATAAACCCAGACTCAGGAAGATGACAGGATGACCAGCTGTGAAAAACAGCTACTTACTCCAGGGTCTCCTCTCTGCTGACAGCTGAATGCTCAATAGGGTGACCTGCCTGTGGAAATGAACTACCCACTCCAGGGTCTTCTATCTGCTGAAAGCTAAATACTCATCAGGACACAGCCTGCCTGTGACGTAGAGGTACCCACTACAGATCTCCTCGGAGCTGTTCTTTGCTCAGTAAGCTCCTTTTCGCCTTGTCACCCTCCACTTGTCTTCATTCTTCATTCTTCCTGGATGTAGAACGAGAACTCGGGACCCAAAGAATGGCAGGGCAAAAAGAGTTGTATCACAAACAGGGCTGAACATGCTCCTTGCTCACTAGGTTACAGGTGGCAAGAAGGAGAGAAGAAGAAGGAGGGAAGATCTGTGGCCCTTCAGGGAGCCTAGACCTAGGAGCTCTTCAAGTCAAGGCTGTGACATCCTCTTTGGGTCTCTGCAGTTCCTGGTGTCTCCAAGTTTCTGGGTGTCACCGCATAACCGGGTGCCAGCTGTGGAAGCTGCTTGCTGAACACCTGGTTTAGCCACAGCCTATCAGGGAGCTGGTACCCTCACCAGCACCTAGAGCTGTCTGCCCCACTTCAGTCAGCATGCCTGGCTGTGCGCAGTGGCCAGATCCCATGCTTGCTGGCTCACACATGCCTCACTATTCCGTTTACCCTTGGCAGGCATAGGATCCAGGCCAGTAGGGCAAGCCAAGCACAGCCTGCCAGGCTGAGTGGGCAGAATAATCCCAGTGGGCCCAAGAAACACTCAGGCAAAGGTGTCACTGGCCATAAAGGTTTCCAACTGGAAAAGCATCACCCCAAGGATCCCATGACAATACCATTGGTCAGTGGTAAAATCATAACACAGATCAAGGGAATCTCTTTCCAAAGCCTACATTCTTTATCAAAGAGTGCTACAAAAAGACTGCCTTGTCTCAGGACTTCTCAGAGCCAATTCCATTGCATTTTGTTTTAGACAGTATCTTTTACTGTACTAAAATGTATTGTCTAAAACAAAATGCACTGGAATCTCCAAGAGAAAGATCTAAATGATTGATGAGAGAACTCTATTCACTGAATGTCTAGGAGGACTTTGAAGGACTAGTGTCCTGAGTAACACACTTCTGGAAACACTGGTGCAGTGAAGAAAATGTTCAACTATGAATTAGAAAGCAGGAGTCTCCGTTGTCATTTACCAACCCAGCAAACCTTTTCCTGGTAGCTAGTTCCTATTTGTCTCTCAAAACTTCAATATTGCATTTCAGCGCCTCTTCTCTAGATAACTTTTCTGGATCTCTAGGTCTCATTTTAGTGCCTTCTTCTGTGATTTCATATTGCTCCATGTAGTCATTCCCACCAAGGGGCAGTTTTGCCCCCTCCCAAGGGGACATTTGGCAAAGTATGGGGATATAGTTGATTGTAATAACTGACATGGAAGACAGTGTGCTATTGGAATTTAATAAGCAGAGGCCAAGGATACTCTGAACATTCTACAATACATAAGACAATGCCTTCACTCCCACCCCAAGCCCACAGCAAAGAATTACTCAGTCCAAAATGCCCAGAGTGCGTTTTGAAACACCGTTCTCTATAGCACTTTTCACACTGCCTGAATCTTGTATTTTCTTGTGTGTGTTGGTCTCTCTTTCAATTGTCAACTTCTCGACTAGAGATCAGGACTTCTTAGAATTTACTGCGCACAAACAGGTCTCAATATTTCCTGTTGAAGGAGAGAAGTTAGTAATAGATGGTAGCCGGTGCATGTGGAGGTGTCTACCTACCCCATAGCCCCTATTCTCGAGTTCTACCACACATTACATTGGTGGGTTCTGGCAGCCATGGTTGTACTACACAACTCTATTTCTTTGTCCTAGTCATTGGAACAGAGTGGACATTGATCCTCACCTCAGTCCATTATATTTTCTCCACAAGGAATTTAGAATACTCAGAGGCACTAGTTAGTCTCCAGAGGTTGAGGACTATAGAACAGCATCTTTGACATAGTGAATGATAAAATCTAGTCAAAGGATGAATCTATTGCAAATAGGTGCAGACACAAGAGAATTATTAGGCTGGTGCAAAAGGAATTGCAGTTTTGCCATTACTGTCAATGGCAAAAACCATAATTACTCTTGCACCAACCTAATAGCATGCTACAAGTAGTAACATTGGTTTTCAGTGGCTTTCCACTGAAAAGCCATTGCTGGTTCCACTGAGCCCGTGTGTTCCCGCTTGCATGTTCTTGCCTGGGGTTTCCTTTCTTTTTTCTTTTCTTTTCTCTTATTTATTTATTTTGTTTTTTGAGACGGAGTTTCACTCCTGTTGCCCAAGCTGGAGTGCAATGGCACGATTTTGGCTCACTGCAACCTCTGCCTCCCAGGTTCAAACCATTCTCCTGCCTTAGCCTCCCGAGTAGCTGGAATTACAGGCAGGCGCCACCACCCCTGGCTAATTTTGCATTTTTAGTAAAGACGGGGTTTCTCCACGTTGGTCAGGCAGGTCTTGAACTCCCAGCCTTAGGTGATCCGCCCGCCTCGGCCTCCCAAAGTGCTGGGATTACAGACATGAGCCACCACACCCAGCTCTCGTTTCTTTACTCCTGTAATAAATTCCTTCTTTTTTATTTTGGTCTAAGTGAGTTTCTGTTTACACAGAACCGAAGAATCTTGATTAAAATACAAGTTAGAAAACAGCCCAATGTTCTAAACTTTAATGTAAGATTCTTCCTTCTCCCCAAACATGAAAGTTTGAAGGAGAAAAGAAATAGTGTCAGTGGGTATATGAAATGGACCTAGAAGTCACCTCTATCATACCATTTTTGGTATTCTACAAAGAGTAGCTGGAAAGACCATTCCTATTTTTAGATGAATACCCAGAAAGGGTGACTAAGGCCTGGGGGGCTTGCTTTGGACTCTAAACTATATAATGTTGCAGAGACATAAATTCTCCTCTGTAAATGAAAGGCATTACAATCTACTTTAGTTTCAATACATTAAAAAAGGCTCATGGTGACAATTATTTGCTGAAGGGCCACATGATCTTGTTGGACCTGACATTTATTTTGTCTTCCTTTGAAAACAGTTAAAATTGCACAATTGATATTTTGCACTTCTAATCTTTTGCTTCTTGATGACTACCACAAAGAAATAATAATAATAGATTAAATCTGGCTATTGACTTGAAATAGACTTTGTATTTTTCCCCCCAAAGGAAAACAAATAGAAAACTGGCTGTACAATGTTTCAGGGATACGGCCACCCAAGTGTGATGTGTTCCTGATCACCTCTAGCTGTGATGGCCTGGAGAAGCAAAGAAACAGCCGCTACAGTTGTTGGTCCAAGCCCAGCCATCTTTAAGTTCAAGTTGTTTGCCTGACTCCAAGTTTGGCTTGAGGACAGATTCTGTCAATGGTGTGTTTTCTAGTATAAGGCTGGCCATTTTCCTGAAGTGGATCTACCCTCTGTTTGTTCCTTGACCTCCTCCCACAAATCTGGGAGAGTTTTCTAGAGAAATAGCTGTTATATTCCCCCACCTATTTTGTCCTTGGTTTACCCAGCATAAATGCCAAGGAATATTTACATGATGAATTAAGACCCTCTGAGATCATCACTGCTCTTCTCCATGGCAGGCTGTATTTGCAGGAGTTTGACAACAATCCCATCAACACCAGTCATTTGTTCTTTTCTTTAACTATCAGAATTTCATTCATACTTCTTTTTCCCTTTCTAGGGCCTATTCATTATTGTTTCGAGATCACAAAATAATTTTTCCCTAATTTGTTTTTTTTTGGTGACCCCCAGCTCCAAACACCTTTCTTCTTGATGCTAGTTGATTTTTTTTAATCTTGTTTTTTTAGAGCCTTGATTTTAAGCTATAGCTTTTCACTGATGCAGCCTCTGATACAAGAGACTGTTTGCTTCCTAAAGCTCCGGTGTCAGGCTTAGATGTGGAATAAAAATTTTAAAGCATCTTATTAACTTGGTAGTCAAACAATAATCTCAGATTCAAAAAATTTTCTATCTGCATGAAAGGATTTTGTGTATTGATTTTTTAAAAATAGGCAAAAAATAAGCTGATTCCTTGGATGTAAGGGCAATAATCAGAGTCAGGATTCCTTTGACTCTCTGGAGGCAAATCCCATGCTAGCTCACTCACATTTTTTTCCCCAGAAGCCTGTATTAGAATGTAGAAAGCAGCAGGGGTGAGGGGAAGAAGACTGTAGTTTTAATGGGACTGCAAAGACCACTTTAAAATATTGAACACCTCTGTGAGAATGAAAATAATAGCTTCCAGCTGATGTCATAGTCACTGTTCTCTTTAAGGATCCAAGTATGTAGGCAAGTTTTCTTGACATAGAATGTGACTGGGCCCTTCAGGATACTACAGGATATCATTTGCAGGTCTCAGATGACTCCCTGCTCTGCGACTCTTCCATGAGCTGGGTCTTTGATTTCAGTGTTCTTCTCTAAAGCCACAGCCATTGCAGCCGGGCAGTGACTCAAGCAGATGGCTGATGGTGACAAGCCTACTCTGATTGGTAATAAAAATACCAGAAGCTAAACTGCATTGTGTACAAATACGTGAGGCTATTGCTGATTCTTTTGTATCGCTACATTCTATTTTGAGAACGGGTTGATCTTTTCCATGCAGAACCCTCACAGAATAAGCCATCGCATCAGGTATACTTGAAGCATCTATTGCCATTTGTGAAAGTCAGGATAATTTTTTTTAATTAGGCTTCAAAACCACACTCTAAACCTCTAAGGTTTCTAGCAGACTGATTTGGGGGTGGGGAAAGGAAGTTCAGTCTTCTTTACCGAAACCATCAGAGGTACTCGCAAACTGAAAGACTAATTTAAATTGTGTTGTTTCTCTCTTCCCTTAAGAGATGTTGCTAATGAGCCCCCAAAATGGGAAAATGTAGAATTGGAGGCAGAAGTTGGAGTGAGGGCAGAATCTAAACACTGAGTAATCCATTCTCTAGGTAATGAGTCCAGGAATAGATGAGAGTCAATTTTGAACTAGGCAGTCTCTGTGGTTGCTTTGCTTGGTTTATTACATTGCTTCTCAAACCTTTGCACATCAGAATCACCTCAGGAGCTTTTATAAAATTACAACTTCTGGGCTCCACCCTCAGAGGTTCTGATTTAGCACATTTAAGCTGGGGTCAGGAAATTTGTATTTTTGAACAGGAACCTTGGTGAGTCTAACCTGCTACTACTGCATTAAAATGCGATATTAGTAAGTCTGAAAGTCTCAGCTCCAATTGCAATTCCAAGTCAGCTAATTGCTCATCCTGTGGCCTCTATCTGCTGATCATGAGCATTCTGGTAAATGGAGTGAGAAGCAGGGAATGGAAAGAAAGGATAACGGATGAGGGATGGGAAGGTTCATTGACCATTCCTTGCTCCATCATTTGTTAGTCATATGATCTTGGGCAAATGTCTCTGAGAGGCTCAGTGCCTCATCTGTAGAATGGAGATTATAATTCCTACCTTGCCTACCTCATTGGGTTATGAGGACCAAACGAGAAATAACTTTGTAAAACATTACATGTTAGAAGTTGCAATATTTTTTATAGAGAAGCTGTATTTTTATTCCCTTGGATGTAATGATGGCACACTCACACTCAGAATCCCCAGACCCAAATATCTTCATTCAATAAATCCAAGGGCGTCTGCTGTATTGCAAAGGCTGGTTCCCTGAACACGATCATTGTGGCTGGGAGGGCAGTGGTTTTCAGAATCACCAGCTGCATATGGGAAATGGGAAAACACTGGGATTCCTTCCTGAATGAGAACTTCTGTAGGTGGGTGGGAATTTGCCATTGTAATAATGCCAGAGATCATTTTTAATATGTTAAAAGTGAAGGAGTCACTGGGCATGGTAGTCACAAAGGCTGGGGGTCTCAGAGTTGAACGTGAGCTTGAAGGCCTCTTTCCTACTTCTTTTGGCCCTGAAAAAAAAGTGTCTTGGTGCCCGCTTCTCTCCTTTCATAATCCCTCTTCCACCCGTCCTTCTCCTCTATCCTATTTACTCTTTTTGCCTCCCCTCTGCCTGGTTCAACTACATACTCCTGATACCTTTTTGCCCTCTGCTCGCCTTCCTCTATCAGAACTCATTTCCTTCCTGCCAGGGCTCAAGCTGACTTTCCCCAACCAACTTCACACGAAGGGACCAGTTACAGGTTCCAGCACTCTCAAGTCTCAGCTTTTGTTTTAAAAGCAGATCTTTTATCATTTTATGAAGGCATTCCCAGAGAAATTCCAATAAAAGAATATCCATCTGTCCCAGGTCAGTGAAGAATATACTGTGGGACAAGGCCCCATCCCCCAGCCTGTGGAGCCATCACAAGCCAGGCCAGGACGTCCTCATGCCTGACAGCCTGATTCCCAAATGGCCAATTCCTGGACTCCTTCGTCCTCTGTCATCTCCTACTCTCCTCTGCTTTTCAAAGCAAGCAAATGGGTGTTTCCTTTCTGCATAGAAAAAGCCTCCTTCCCCTGACCTTTCTTCATCCTATTACCCAGCCCCAGATCTGAGATCGCGACCTAGATTTCCTAATGTCTCCAGTTCATTTTCCAGGGAGCTGGCAGCTTCCCTCCTGGGCAGGCCTGGCCCATGGAGCCCTATTCTTCTCTTTGCTGATTTCTGCTGTGACATTCAGCTCATAATGCTAGAATTCTCAAGGCTGATGCTTCCCTAAAGAAATATTAATAAGAACCCATTCCATGAGTTTTTTATTCTATGAAGGCAGTTGTCTTCAGCCAACATTTTTAAAGATTAGTTTTGCTTGGTTTGAGGAATGGTTTTTTATAACTTCTTTCTTTTAAATTGAGAGGAAGAATAAAATAGACAAGAGGTTAAAAAGATAAAGATGGAAGGTAGGGTTGAGAAAAAGACTAATATTTTAGCAGTCCCTAGTAGGGGATGGGATATGGTCTGCCTTCCAGTTGGGGAGAAACCAAAGTCAGGGAGCTAAGGGTGAGAATCCTGAGAACTAAACAACACTGAGACTGGCCAGAATAGTCACTCTTTTATGGTATGCTATGTCTTATAGAAATACCTTCAGAAAGAATAGGCTGAAAAAGCCCTGCTGTAGCTCATCAACATCTAGAACAGGGATCAACAAACTACAGCCCATCTCCTGTTTTTGCAAAGTTTTGTTGGAACAGAGCCACACCCATTAATATACTCTACAGCAGTTTTCACCTTACAACAGCAAGAGTAGCTTTAACAGAGACCATATGGCCTGCAAAGTCAAAAATATTTACTATTTGGCCCTTTCCAGACAAAAGGTTTGCCAACCTTTGGTGTAGAATGCTATATCCTGTTATACACCACTTTACAAACTTGGTTCCTTAGCAACAGAATGCATGTTTGTGAAGAATATTTTAAATGTGGAAACCCATGAAAAAGATAAGTGCAGAGAAGGGATAGCAGTCAGAGTCCCAAGGCCTCAGCCTTCCCTTTGCTCCCCTCTCCTGATGGTGTTTCTAGAACCCAGGGTTCTATGAAATGGAGTTTGAAAATAGCTTCAGAGCACATGCTTTTTGAGGGCAAGACACTGCTTTAATTTCTTATGCGTCTATTTAGTAACTGGTAGATAAAATACACTCAAGTGTGGTAGATGAGGGATGAAGCATTTCCAGTCAAGACCCAAATCCCCGTGACTGCTGTTGAACATTTTTCTGTCGTCTGTCATCCAAACTCCCCTTAAGAGTGACTCACACCCACTGTCTTCTCTTTCTATGCCCTCATGTCACTGGCTTTTGACTTTATCACCATTGCTCTGCTTGAACTATTGTCACAAAGGTCCCCAGTGATATCCTTAACGACTACAGTCCATGGACATTCTCCAGTTCTTATCTTCAGGTGACCCTTCAAGCATCTGACAACTCCTGAATCTCACTACCCCTTTGGCTTCTTTTTTTTTAACACCCTAATTTAAAAGCATTTTATTTTATTTTTAGTTGACAAACAATAATTGTATATATTTATGGGGTGTCTTGAGATGTTTTGATACATGTAGACATTGTGGAATGATCAAATCAGGCTAATTAACATACTCATTACTGAAACTTACTTTTTTGTGGGGAAAACATTTAAAATCCATTCTTTTAGCTCTTTTGAAATATACAATACATTGTATTAACAACAGTCACCATGCTATGTAATAGAACAACAGAACCTATTCCTCCTATCTAATGGAAAGTTTGTACCCTTTGACAAACATCTCCCTTGTCCCCCTTCACACCCTCCCACCACCTTCTATTTATAGAATAAGGGGTTAATATCCAAAATATACAAGAAACTCAAACTACTCAATAATAGGAAAACAAGTAACCCTATTGTAAAATAGGCAAAGGACCCGAATAGACATTTCTTGAAAGAAGACATAGAAATGGCCAGCAGATCTACGAAAAAATTATCAACATCCTGAAGCATCAGAAAAATGCAAATTAAAACCACAATGAGATATCACCTTACCCCCATTGATCAGCAATTGTAAAAAAGATGAAAAATAAAAAATGTTGGCGAGAATGTGGAGAAATGGGAATACTTGTATACTACTGGTGATATTATAAATTAATAGAGTCATTTTGGAAAACAGTATGGAGATTTCCTCAAAAAGCTGAAAATAGAACTACAATATGGGCCAGGCGCGGTGTCTCATGCCTGTAAGCCCAGCCCTTTGGGAAGCGATGGCAGGCAGATCAACTGAGGTCAGGAGTTCGAGACCAGCCTGGCCAACATAGCAAAACCCCATCTCTACTAAAAATATAAAAATTAGCTGGGCATGATGGTGGGCACCTGTAATCCCAACTACTCTGGAGGCAGGAGAATCACTTGAACCCAGGAGGCAGAGGTTGCAATAAGCCGAGATTGCACCACTGCACTCCAGTCTGGGCACAGAGTGACACTCTGTTTCAAAAAAAAAAAAAAGAACTAAAGAACTGCAATATGATCCTGCAATTCCACTTCTGGGTACATATCCAAGGAATTGAAATTAGTATGTTGAAATGATGTCTGTTCTGTCATGTTTACTGCAGCATGACTCATAGTAGCCAGGATATCAAAACAACTGAAGTGCCCATCAGTTAATAAGTGGACGAAAAGTGTGAATCTATGTACATGACAGAGTACTATTGAGCCTTTAAAAAGCAAAAAATTCTGTCGTTTTCAACATGAATGGACCTAGAGGACATTAAGCCAAGTGAAATAAGCCAGGCACAGAGAGACAAATACCACATGACCGCACTTATGTGTGGAATCTTAAAAGTCAAAACTCCTGGCTTCTTGTTACTCCACAATCTTCAGGTTCTCTTCAGCCTTCGCTTCCCTGTGTCTGAAGTGGGCTCCTCTTTCTCTGACCTCTTCTCAGACGAAGATATAGTTAAACTATTGACATTATCTCAAATCTAAGTCTAAATGTTGAGTGCTCACAAGTTTCTATTTCAAGCCCAGGCTTACCTCCTAAGTTTCAGACTCATTTATCTAACTCTGCTAGATAACTCCACCTGGCACCCCAAACTCAACTTGTCTCAATTTGAACTTAGCACATTCCTTACAGCTGATTCCTCTTTGGAATTCTCTCTCTCACTTGAGGATACCATCATCTGGCCAGTTGTTGTCAACTACAACCCTGTGACCTTAGCGTCTTAAATCAAACACCAAATTTTACCCATTTTGTGATCTAAGACTTCTTGACTCCATCCCCTGTCTCCCTCTTTTATTATTTCTCTTGAGATGGCTATAGCAGCCTCCTACCTGGGCTCCTGAAACCATTCTGCACTCTACAGCTACAGGGATTATGCCACTCACCATCCCCAGCATTCACATACCTGTAAGCCATCTATGGCTTCCCAGTGCACATAGGGTAAAAGCCAGATCCACGATCATGGCTTACAAGGGGCTACAAAGGCTGGTCCTTGTTTGTCTTTTCCTGTCTCATTTTTTATTCTCTCCTTCACTCACTGCCTCCCAGCTACACTGATCTCTCTGTTTGTCAAACATGCCACACTGCTTCCAACTAGAAAGCCTTTATCCATGGTATTCCCTCTGCTTGGTGAATAACTCCTATTCATCCTGTAAATCTTAGTTCAAACATCACTTTCTCTGGAATGCTGCCTTCCCTGACCAAAAATCAAATATAGTCATCATGGGATCCTAGGGCACCATGAATATCTCCTTCCTAACTCATCACAGCTATAATTTCACACTTGTTCTTATAATGGCTTTATAAATATATTCGCTTACCAGACCCTAAACTGCAAGAAGTCAGGAACCAAGTCTGATTTTTCTCTTAGACACATCCCAATGGCTACCCCAGTTCTGCGTATCCACAGCCCTTAGCACAGGGCTGGCCTCTGAAAGTACAAATAATTACTGTGTGAATTAAATAATTTACTGTTGTGGTTTGAATTAATGCTCTAAAACTCATGTTTACACTTAATCCCCAATGTGGTAATATTGAGAGGTGGGGCTTTTAAGAGGCAATTAATTCATGAGGGCTCTGTCCTCATGAATGGATTAATACATTCAGGGATTAATTGATTAACGGGTTATTGTGGGAGTAGAACTGGTGGCTTTATGAGAAGAGGAAGAGAGACCTCAGCTAGCATGTAGGCACACTCAGGCCCCTCACCATGTGATGCCCTGTGCCACCCTGGTAATCTGCAGAGTCCCCACCAGCAAGAAGGCTCTCACCAAATGCAGCCTTGGATTTCTCAGCCTCCAGAACCATAAAAAATGAAGTTATTTTCTCTATAAATTATCTAATTCCAGGGATTCTGTTATAAGCATCATTAAACAGACTGATTCACTTATCTTTCATCCAGTCTTGTTCCCCTGAAATCCACCCTGAACACATTCTACCTAATATACCCACGGGACCTTGTCCCTGCCCTGCCCTTCAGTGGCTCCTCTTGGCCTTCAGAACGAAGTCAAGCTTCATGCTATTACAATCCCCATCATGATCATTGCCATTCTCTGAGCTCATCTCTGCCCTCTTTGCTGGGCAATTATGCTCCAGAGGCCCAGTTCTGCTTCCTGATTTCAGCACACATCACACTATTTCACACCAGGGACTGCTGCTCCTGGGATACAATTCATTGGGATTCACCAACTGTTAATATTTTAACACAATAACTTCCTCTCTTACCCTCCCCTGTATGTGTGCAAGTGGGTGTATGTGCACTTGGGGGAGCATTGGGAGTCAGTTGAAGCCATCATGGCACTTCACCCCTGAACATTTCTGAAGGTATCATCTAAGAATAAGGTCATTCAATTTCGTCACCATAATTGTCAAACCCGGGAAATTAAGCATTAGTATAGTACTACTCTAAAGATCATATTCCTAATCATCTAATGAATGTTGTAGGTTTTTGTTTTATTTTGTTTTCTCTGATACCTCATCTATTCCCTCCACCCACACATCTCCAGTCTATATCTGGTTTGCTAACTCTACTTCCTTTTTTCCACAATGATTTCAGAAAGGGCAAAGATGACCAGTTGTATACAAAAACCTATTTCTTCTTCTTCTTCCTGAGCACACAGCTTGACCTCATTTCTGAGCCTCCCTTGAAGCTGTATATGTGACTGTGTGGCTGAGTTCTAATGACAGAGTGGGTATGATTCTCAGGCCAGGGTTTGTATGAAGCAGCAAGTTCTTGTTCACGCTCTTTTGTCACCTTAGTGCCAATGATGAAGACAAGCCTTTACTGGGGAGTGCACCACAAGATAGAAAGAGCCCTGGGTCATCATATCATTGGATGGAGAAGAGTCTCATGTCAAAAAGGTTTATGTCAGGAGTCTCATGCCTTGGGTTTATAGGTAGGTAAAATAAGCTTTTATTATGTTTGAGCCATTTCACAATGGAAGATCTATTGTTACAGCAGCCAATGTCACCAAAGGTGACATATGTATAATTCTTCTATAGAAAAGGGACTAGTGGATTTTCTTATCTAGAACCTCTTATCTCAAGAGAGAATGAGAAGTGCAGGAGAAGCCTTGGGCATCATTTTCTAGGCAGAAGTCATCCCAGGAGCTAAAGAGAGGGGAAGGAGCATGGATAGATGTAAGAACTCAGCGCATGGAAACTCCAACCCCAGATCTGTGTCTGCTAATGTGTGTGAGTGTGCTTGCCTCTAGTTATACCTTTGTGCAATGAGGATTCCATTTAAATCTTAAGGAGCATTGGAGAAATCAGTTAACACAGAGACTGTTTATAAATGCAGAATGACTAACAAAGTGAAAAGAGAAAATCTATAAAAGTTTGCTTTAACAATATGAAAGTAAATGAATAAATAATTACAGCTATTATGTAAACTTCTCATTTTGTCTAATTACCATGCAACACAATAATAAGATTTATTCTTAAATATGTCAGGTTCGCTTTGTTGTTAATTCATTTGATCACAAGTCCACATTTTGATCTCGAACGTACAGCCTGCATTGTTTGTTGTTCATGGGTGAAGAAATTAGAGGGAAACTTACTCAACACTCTGCTGTCATGGAAAGCTTTATGGCTGAGGAAAACTTGAGAACATTTCATCAGCATCAAAATGTTATGGTTCTTCACAACTTGTTTTAATTTTTGACCATGTGGACTAAATTGGAAGTAGGCTGAAAAGTGAGAAATGTTGCTGAGCCAGACATCTCAGGCTTTTGATGTGTCCTTTGGTTTCATCCAGTCTGGGGTGCTGCATGCCACACTCCTTCTCAGTTAACTGAGCCTGGAGTTTGCCACTTCCAGAGTCTGACTTTGCTTCCAAGCCCTGGGCATCTCGGTATATCTAATTAATTGCATGTATGTTATCGGTATACATTAATTGCTTAATAATACACCAATGATGCTAAAGTGCTCCAGCAGAGTTATTCTATGTGAACAGAAATGAAAAATCTCACACTTCAACACCATATAATGCTAACAATATAATAACGTAATATAATTATAACATATACAGCATCTGACACTTACTGGGCAGGCATGTGGTGCCAAACACTGTTTTACATCTCAAAGCATCTTTACAGCAACCCCACGAGAGAGGTAGAGTGGTTCGTCACTTTTCAACCTTAAAGTTTGAGCGGCTGCGGACCTTGCCCAAGATCACAATGCCCTTGTAACTGGGGCTAACTGTTGGATGAGGTCATAAGCCATGTTCACCTCTTTCAGCTTCTCTAAATCATTCTTTTTTCTTACGATACCCTGAGATAATGTCAATCCTGGTGTAGGCAAAACTGTGAGGTAGGGGAATTTGTGTTCACTGCTCCTTCATTGCTCCTTGAAGATTTGGGGAATATGAATGTTGATTTGGGGTTGGGTGGGAGGGCTCATTGTAAGAAGTTATATATATGCACATATATTTACCATGCATATATTTTGCTGAGGCCAACCCAATTCTCAATGAGCCTATGAGCTAAATGAAGAAGGCTAAAGAGTCAACAGGCAGTTGCAATCCAGTGGGATAAATGCTGTGATGGGAGAAATTTAAGACTCTGGAAGCCTCTACCCAAAATTTTGGGGCAATCAGGAAAGGCTTCCTGAAGAAGGCATCTATGTTGAGGCCTACAGAACAGGAGGCAATAAACCAGGAGAAATGAGAAGGCAAGAAAAGAGGGCTCCAGGCAGCAGAACCAGTACAGCTGTGTGAGTGAGAAGAGATTGGTGAACAGGTGACAGTACACTGGCTTCATAAGCATTGAGCACTCCTTTCCAGAAAGTTCTTCCTTGTCTGCTACAGTGCCTGATTTTCTCAGCACTGATCCATTAACAAATAATTCTATCAATAAATTTGTAGCATTTATTAAGTATTTACTACACAAGACATTGGGTGAAGAATTGAGAATTCAAATAAATCTGAGAACCTGCCTCAGCCTTCTAAGAGTTTACTGAGTATGGGGTTGGAACATTGTCAGAAAAAAAGAGAAAAATTTAAATAATAAAGCAGGTTTTTGAGTAAGAGGAAGAAAAATGGCATGGTGAATCACCCAAGCTCTGGAGTCAAATCTTACTTCCATCATTTACTACCTCGGTGACCTTGCACAGATTACCTTACCTTTTTGATCCTCAGTTCCCAACCTACACAATTGGAATAATAACATGTCCTTTTCAAGACTGTTGCAAGGACTAAACAGGTAATGCTCTCACAGCACTTAGAGCACGCTGCTCAGCACAGAGCAAGCTCACAATAGATGTTTTAGCCATTACGATATTACCATAATTAATTCACCACGTAAATACTTGAGTGCCTGCTCTGTGATGCCTTTCCTCCTTTTTATTTCATGCCTTTCTGGCTTCATGCCATACCAGCCATTGCCCTAGCGCCTGTCTCTGCCCCTTCCACTGGATTCTTCTCTCCACTCAGCATCATCTGGCCAAAGCAGCATAAACCATGAGCTCTGGAAAAGTGGGTTCGTCTATCTCACCAGCAGGCCTTAGAGTCCCCTGGGCACCTCTCAAAATCTACCTGGACTATTTGTCACACCATACGGGGAGACCACTCTCTCCTGACTGACTGCAACCTTCTGTTGTCACTCACACAGCAGTGAGTTATATACCACACAGTGACGTCTCTCACCGTGTCATGATCTACTTCTATCTATTATTAATTCTATCAACAGCTAACATTTGCTGAGCCTGTATTATGTACCAAAGAAGTTGACAAAGGCCTTGCAGAGGGGATACAGGATTATTAAGTTGAGATGAAGCATCTAGCCTTAAACCATTATGGAGTGTATGCTCAAATAGAATCGGTAACCAAAACCAGATTTTTTAAAAAGTGACTAAAATCTGGTAAATCCATGTATTTACTCATTTGTTTACTTATGGCCAATGTTGATGGTATCTCCTATATTTCTAAACCCAGTGCCAAGGAAAACTGGAGCACCATTAAGATAAGCTGGAAAGTGACAAGGGAGAGCAGGCCTGATGGTGCCGGTGGGACATGGTAGGTTTAGAGTTGTGAACAAGTTAATTTCAGGGGCATCCAAGGCACAGCGTGCAGGTAAAATGTCCAATCAAGCAGCTGGTAATTTGGGAATGGAGTTGAAGAGAGAGGACAGGCAGAAGTAGATTTAGGCGTCCTTCCTAGAGGAATGACCACTCCTTAAATAAAAGTCTTCTGGCATCAGAAGTCCCAGTGAAGGGGCAAATATTTTATAAGGGTTAGTAACACTTCACCAGGGCTACCTAGACTTCTTTGCCCAAGGTTGAGAAAGTTGACTAAGACCCAAGGGGTCTGGGCTGCAACCCCCAGCCACTTATCTTTGAAGTCTCTTGTTTTAAAACATCCTGTGAATTTTTCATTCTATTCTACAATATATAAATAAGATTTTAAATTACCTTTGAGTAAAACTGACATTGCAGTATGACAGGTGACATTTAGCCTGTGGCTCCACATAGGATAAATTATTCTGGGCACACATGCAAAGAAGGAGCTCACATCAGCTTGAGACACAAGGCATTCAGCGAGAAACAGGAATCCCGCCATCAGATGAGCTGGAAGGTTAGCAAGGGAAGTCCTAGAGGGAGTGGAACCCCAGACCAGGGGTTTCAATAAAGGTGAGACCACCTGGAAATGTCTGCTTGCCAGGAGGGTGTAAGGTGGAGGGGATACCTGGGTGATCTCACGTCTTGGGGCTGTATAGGATGGGATAAGGACCCCAGAAGGGATAAAGAAGCGCTGGGAAGCCCAGCATTGGCAGTGCCTGTTGACTATGGGTAGAAGGCAGGGAGAATGCCTGGGACTGGGTGATCAGGGAGCCCTTTGCTTTGGGATTCTATAAACGAAGGACTTTGGGAAGTTCTCCTCAGGGCCACTAGCAGGCTGGGATTTCTCTCCTGAGTGGAAACAGACTGCCAGAGCTTCAATCCCACAGCATATTTCACTGACAGATTGGGTGTGATTTTTCCTAGATAAGGGCGTTTCAAAAGCAGAGGAGGAAAGGGAGGCTGGGAGGGGAAGGTGGGTGGGAGAAGACAGCTGTCAGCTTCAGTGTGGCTTCAGGACAGCTCTTGCAGATGTGGGCAGAGCAACAACTGCCAACTTCCCAAGCCTCGGGCGATTCTCCAAATCCAGGGTCGCAGGAGTGCGGGAGCAATCCTGATAGTACAAGAGGGCCCTGAGAGGCTTTGGGGACACGGAGCCTAGCTTCAGGGTGGGCTCACTTTGCATGTGAAACGAACATAGCTCCTTGTACCAAATTAAACCAATTTGATCACAATTTGTAATGCAGAGGAGCATAATTAAATTGAAGGTTTTAATTAGGCACAGTTTTGATGAAACTTAACAGGAGCCGGCAGGAACAGTCTTGCTGTCTGCTAAACATAATCCTGGCCCGGTGAAGAGCTCTTTAGCTGATGATCTTTCATGACTGCCCAGCTCTCAGCTTCTTAGATGGTGTTGCAGTTAGTTTGGGGGAGGCCGGGAAGGTGGGAGCTGACTGGGGGAGGAAGAAGTGAGGTGGGACTTGTATCCACAGGGAGGCGTCTTGTCTCTTTCAAAGGAGTACTGCTGCTAAACTTTTGGGGTACCCAATTACTCGCTTTTCATCTGCCAAAGTGGAGGAATTCATAGTGGAGAGTTCCATGGAGGGCTGTTTCACAGTAATGGGGTAGGAAGGAGAGGGCGGGGCTCCCTCCTGGAGGAGAGGGCCTCTGCAGGACTTCTTTGCTAATTGCTTTGTGCCTCTCAATTTCACTTCACAAAACCTGAATTTTCTCTTGGCTCCCAACAACAACAACAAAACATAAAAAAAAAAACAACTCTGGGGACAGAGATGTGGAAAGAGCCCTCAGCTTTCAGGACTGGATGCTCAGAAGGGCCTGGCCGGGGTCTGTTTACCTAGCACAGCACTCAGCATTGACCTCTCCTGAGGTCAATATAGAGGAGACAGTAAAGGCTGCGACAATGAAGGAACGAAGAAATGAACACAACAGTAAATGGATAACTCATTCACCCTGGGACTCTCCTGACAAAGAGAAAGAGTTAAAAATATGAGCCAGTTGTGGTTGCTGCCTTTTACCAAGAAGTACCTGGGCTTAAAGAAGAAATCCTCTCGTCCTTTCTCTCTCCCTTTCTTCCTTTATGTTTAATGTTTGCTGAGGCCTCACTGTATGGCCAGCACTTTACCGGGCTCTATATTCTGGCAGATCCTTAAGAATCCAAGTTCCTTCCTGCCCTCATAGATCTAGCAGGCAGTAGTGAGTACATATTTATGAATTACAAGGAGCTCTGCATACGAATAACAGAGAAGTCATACTTAGGTTTAGATCAGGACTCAGTGAATGACAGCCGAGGGCCAAATCATGTCATTGTCTATTTTTATAATTAAAGTTTTATTGGAACAGAGCCATGTCTGTTCATTTACATATAGTCTATGGCTGCTTTTGCTACAGTGCCAGAGTTGAAGTTAAGTAGTTGTGACGGTGACTTCACGGCCTGCACAGCCTAAAATATTTACTATCTGTCTGTTGACAGAAGAAGTATGCCAACTTCTGGCTTAGATGGTCTGGGCAGATCTCTCAGAGAGGATGAGGTTTGGCTCAGATATAGAGGAGAATTTTAGCTGGACAAGGGGTTCTGTACCCTGGGGTAGATGGGGAAAGAAGTGATGGCTCTACAATGGGGATAAATGTGGGTGTTGAAGGATCTGGAGGAAGGTCTGTTTGATTGGAGGTTAGTGATGGAAGGACACCGGGCTTGGATGAGATGGAAGAGAAGGGAGGGCCATTTTATTCAGAACCTTATAATTTGGCTCTGGCAAAGGGATTTGGGTAAGATTCTGAGTGCACTGGAAAGCTCTTGGAGGACTGTAAGCAGGAGCATGTTCTGATGTAATTTTTAAAGAGCACTCTGGCCACTGTGGTGAAAGTAGCTTGCAACCTTCAGATGTTGGTGGCTTGTATCAAGTTCATATCAGTACCAGTGGAGAGTCATAGGCAGATTTGAGAGGTAAACTGACAGGATTTAGAAATACATTAAATGTTGGAGAGGTGGTTAGGAAGAAGGAGAGGTCAAGAATGATCCCTCTCAGACTTTTGGCCTGAGCTCCTGGGTGATCCCATTCGCCGAGATTAGGAAGACGGGGACTGGGGTAAAGAGAAGTTTGGCTGGGTGATTTAAGAGTTCAGTACTTTTTGTCCTCTTTAAAATTGAGAATCGTGTGAGACTCCAAGTAGAGGTGACAGGGAGAGAGTTAAATACATGACCTTGAAGTGCAGATGAGAGGCCCATGCTAAAGATAAAAAATGTGTAAGTCATGGGCATAGAGAGGGTATTTAAGCAAGGAGGTCGGATTAGCTCACCTAGGGCAGGAAGTAAGGAGATAGGGAATGGGACCCATAGCTGATGATTTTTTTGTAGGTTGCTTAGCTTTAGTTTGGCCTATTACTACTCTTTGCTATTTATCAAACTAGTAGACTGAGAGTAAAATACTAAAGAGATTTAATTAAGGAATATGCTTAAAGAAATGCAATAAATTATTCTTAAGCATATAGGCATGTACAGTTATTCATATGCTTAAGAATAATTCATTGCATTTCCCTAAGCATATTCCTTAATTAAATGACCACCCCCCCAACCAAAATTGGCATCAAATGGAGGACCTTGTATCTTTCTAAAGAATGAAAATATAAGTAGAATATGTGTTGCATAAATGGCACATGAATCGTTTGCTCTTCTGGATATTTTCCATCCTTTTTCAAGTTGACTGTGAGTTGAACTGTTTAAACTGGTGGTTCCCAATCACAGCTGCCCAGCAGAATCATCTGATCAGCTGGTTGAAACTGCAGACCTCTAGAATCCCAACCAGAGAGATTTAGTAGGTCTGGGCTAAGTTTCCAGGAATCTCTGTTTTTAACAAAGACCCCCAAGGGATTCTGATGGCCATGGTTCAGCACTGGTAATCACAGCTTTTCTGGATATATCAAAGGCAAACTTGAGATCTGCCCCATCCAAACAAATCAATTTTCTAAACTGACAGGGATCTAAATTAGCAAGGTTGGGGGAGGATGTAAATGTTTTGCTTATATAGGCAACAGGATTATTGACTTATCACATGCTTGCTTCCTTCTTCTCCCTTTCTCCTTCTCATCCCTCATTAAGGCCCGAAGATCTCAGTTTACACAAATCTTTCAGCCAGCACACAGATATGTCCTGCTCACATGTACACACAAGATGTTTCTCCTTCTCCTTCCCTCTCTCCATCTTGCACATGTACACACACACTATCTTCTCTATCTTCACCAACACTGCCTCAGCTCAAGTTCTTGTCATCTTTCACTCAGGCCACGGGCACAGTTTCCTAACTGCTTTCTTTGCCAGACCAGTCACTATCACATCTAGTCCATTCTCTAGGAGTTAACTGCTTGAATTAACTTTCATAAACCAAGCCTAATTCTCTCAGGCTCCTTCTCTATGAGGAAATTCTCTACTGCCTGTTGGGAAAATTCCAAACCTCTTGGCATAGCATTCAATCACTGTTATAGAGTGACACCAATGTTCTTTGTCAGTGAGTCTTCCTCCATGACCAGTACCAATTCACTTGAGCCCCATCCATACCTACCAATCCACACCTGTTTCTTCTCAGCTGCCCCTCCACACCTGCCCTCCCACACCTGTCTAACCACCTTTGCCCTTTGATACCTGCCTGTACACACTTATTCATGCACACCTCCATGCCTTGGTCTGAAATTCATTCATTCCTAGAACTGCCTGGTCAACTCTTCCTCATCCTTTAAAAACCAACTCAGATGTTCCCTTTGCTCTAAAATCTTCCTCAGCTCCACAGCCAGAGCCTGTTATCTCTTCCTTTATTCTCAGTGTAGCAATTTGCATATAGCTTTATAGGGACATTTGCCATATTTTGTTGTAATTATTTCTTCCTTACCAATCTCCAGTTCCTAAATCAAACTGTAAAATTATTCACCATTCTACGCATAGTGTCAGGCTCAACGTCAGGCTTAGAGTGGGTCTTCAATAAATATGTGGAGAGATTTTTTTTTCTCTTTCCTTGCTGTCCAGCTTTCAATAAGCTGATTTCCTAAAGTGATCAGTGTTCCTGTCTGTAGTAGCCCATCTTCTGTTTTCTGATTGATTCTCATGTATCTAGGAAAGCAGATAGCTGAGCTTATTAAAATTTTGTGACAAACAGAGGTAAGAGTTTCCTAGAGGGCACCAGAGTGACTCTTTGAAGAAAATGCATTAACTTTAGTGTGTGGTCTTCCTGCAGGCTCCTATCTCACTTCTTTCTGGGTTATCAGAATGTTCTGAAGATTTAGGCTGCTGTGTACTAATCTCTGGACAAGTACGAAATACATATTATACAAATGGAGCCATGTTGTTTATTTTTTTATTCCCCCAAATTAAAATAAAGAACAACAGGAATGAGAGGCCATGAAAATTCACAGTAGGTTCTTTTTCTGTTGCCTATAACAAAATACCTGAAACTGGGTAATTTATAAAGAAAAAGAACTTATTTGTTACAGCTAGGAAGGCTGAGAAGTTTGAAGCTGAGGGCCCTCATCTGGTGAGGGTCTACTTGCTGGTGGGGACCCTGCAGAGTCCTGAGATGGTGCAGGGGATTACACGGTGAGGAGCCGAGCATGCTAGCTCAGGTCTCTCTTCCTCTTCATATATGTGTATGTGTATTTATGTATGTATGTATTTTTGAGACAGAGTCTCTCTCTATCACCCAGGCTGGAGTGCAGTGGTGTGATCACGGCTCACTGCAACCCCTCCTCCTGGGCTTAGTGATCTTCCCACCTCAGCCTTCCAAGTAGCTGTGACTACAGGTGTGCACCACCACACCTAGCTAATTTTTGAATCTTTTTTGTAGAGACAGGGTTTCATTATATTGTCCAGGCTGTTCTTGAACCCCTGGGCTCAAGCAATCCACCCTCCTCGGACTCCCAAAGTGCTGGAACTACAGGTGTGAGCCACCATGCCCAGTACCTCTTCTCATAAAGCCACCAGTTCCACTCCCAAATAACCATCAATCCATTAATCTATGAATAGATTAATCGATTCATAACGGCAGAGCCCTCATGAGCCAATCACCTCTTAAAGTTCCCACCTCTCAAAACTACTACATTTGAGTTTCTAAGGGAGTGAATATTCTAACCATAGCAATAGGTGTCCTTGACCTGGAGCTCACAGACAGACATTAGGCTATCCATGAGCTCTTCCTGCATTGTATGCAATGTGAATGGGCATGCATGTGAATTCTAGGAGAAGGTTCTGTAATTTTTATGAGATTCTCAAAGGGTTTTGACATCCCTAAGAATTAGGACCCACTAATTTAGAATATATTTTTGTGCTTTTTGAAAAAAATGTTCGTATTTAAAATTAACACATGAATCTTAAAAGGCCTTGGGAATGTGAGTAATTTTAGTGTTATATGCTGACTTCCATGTCCTCCAATCTTCTCAAGAATCTCCTGAGATTTGCATTCTTCACTCATTGTTTTAGCCTCCAAGCCAAGAAGAGAGCAAAGTGGTATTATTTCTAATAGGTCCTGTAAATAAACACAGCATCTGTTGCCTAGGATCACTACAAAACCATTCCCCAGGGCCCAGGGGATTAAATAATAAAAGAAAATGCTTTCTGCTAAACCACAAATCATAGAAAATATTCTCACTTGGATAATTTACACAGATTACTTCTTAACAAATTGGTTGTTTGAGCTGATCATGTTGATCACTAAAGCACTGTGCAGACTTTCTTCTAGGTTTAGAAATGTTACAAATGCATTGTGAGGCCCAGGGTCTTTGCCACTGATTCACTAGCTTGCAAATGCACCTTAAGAAATGCTTTGTGATCTTAAATCCAGAGTGAGTGTGTTTTGCTTACAAAACAGTTGTTTTCAGCCTTTCATGTCAATAAGTAGAAACTACCAGGGCCCATCTAACATTCTTTGAGCAGTGCTGCCACCAGAGTCTGCTGGGAAAAGGAGTTAAGGTACCACTTGATGGTGGGTGGCCTTGATGGCTTCATCTCATCGCCTTTCCCTACTGTTCCCAACTTGTTCTGCCTCATGCATTTCCATCTCATTGAATGATGCTCAAACACTTAACTAAAGAGAAAAAATGTGGGCACCATCTTATTTCCTCTCTCTCCTTTCTCCCATCTCTACTCCTGTTGAGCCAACCCTCTTATCTTCTCATATCTGTCCATGTCATTTGGTTTGGGACACTGAAGTCTCTCATCTGGATGAAAGTAGTGGCTTCCTAACTAGTTTTCCTTACTCCCACCTTACCCTGACTCCAGTTCAAAGAAATTTCTCAAAGCACAAAACTGACCATGCCTTTCTCATCCTCCCTCATGCTCCTTTTCCACCACTACCCCACCTAGAACTCAGTATCCTCCAAATAAATGTTGAACACACATTAGTTTGAAGAAGAGTCAGACTGAGAGCGAGTAGGATGCCCAGGGGTCCGGCCACACCTGGTTGACATAGAGCCCACCATTCTCTGGGTAACCGCCTGCTTGGTTATGGGTCTCTACCAGTTTGTGAACTCTGGGAGAGTGGGAGCTGGGGCTTATTTATAGCTATAGCTGTTTTCTACCAGAGTGCCTGGCACATGGTAAGTAATCAGTACATATTTAATGAGTAATTAAATAAAACTTGAAGGCAACAAAAAATACTTTTTAATGACAACATGGATAATGAAAGTACAAATTCCTCCTTCTAAAGTAATAAACATTCATGGGACAGAAATAATCTGAGCATGTCTTTTTCTGATGTTTACTAATCCTCATTTAAGTGCAGTAACTTTAGTACAAAATGCTTTTCCTTGGGTCCCAAATAGTAGTGAGGAGTACAGGGGTTCCAGACCTCACTTCTGATTCTAACTCCTTGCACTCAATTTACCATGCTACACTACATAGAGGATAAGTGAAGGGGGCCAGTTGGTGGTATGTCTGTAAGTAGAATGAGGTGCTTCTCATTCTAAAGTAGGGTGCTATTGTACAATTACCCAAGTCATAAATGTATCATTTAATGCATGTATAAGTTTATTACATTAGCTTCAAAGCCTAAGCAGCTCCACACAAGACACCAGACATTCACATTCATCAAGGGCTGGAGGGCATGATTCAACACACCTTGTCTGCCAAATCTTTCCTGCGCTTGAACTAGAGACAAAATGAAGAGCTCCTAAAATAGTTGATAATTGCTAATTCATTCTTTTATTTCCAGTGCCTTTGTCCAAATTGTAACAGTATAATTCTGATAGACAAGTACAGGTATCCTTTCCGGGTATCTAGGTACCAAGTGCCCATCTGCCCAATGGGCACAGGGTGGGTTAGGTAGAATTACGTGTACTTGTCCATTCTGCTCCAACCTGAGTGTCCTCATTCATCCTGGGACACAGTGTTCTTCTTTGCTACAAGTAATGGGGCTACAAAATCCAAATTGAAGCTGAGCAAAAGGTTTAGGAAACTCAATTTGAGAAAAGCCCTCCTTGATAAGAATAATTTTTTAAATTACCTAATCTCAGTCTTATTTTTTCTCTAAGGAAACTCTTCTTCCATACTCTGAGGCCCTGGAGGAATAGGAATTAGTGTCCCAGCCCCACTACAGAAAAGACCTGTGACCCAGACTGGTCAATGTATGTACTGGATCACAGGGACTTGTTCAAGTCTGGGCACAGAATTAGAATCTCCTACTCTAATTATATATTAATATTTGGACACAAAGAGAAATTCTCTTTCCGTTTAGGATACTAAGCTTGAAGGCTGTAGATGGATGACTACTGGTAACCATTTTGCCATTTGGTGAGATCTTATCTGCAAATTGAGATTAACAAAGACAAGTGATGATGATGGTGGTGGTGGTGATGACAGAAGACATTTACTGAGTATTGCGTATATGCCAAGAACTACTCTAAGCGCTTTACAGTTAGAGTATATTAACTCATTTAGTCTTCACCAACCTTATGATTATTGTTATTATGCTTATAATGATTATTGCTATTATTATCCTCACGTCACAGAGGAGAAAACTGACACACTGAAGTGTTGAGTAACTCAAAGTTTAAAAACCTATTAAGTGGGTGAGGCACAATTTGAACCCAGGCAGCCTGGCTGCTGAGCCCATGTTCTGAATCATTTTGCTCTGCTAAGGAGGAAGAAAAAGAGAAGACCTAGGTTTCCAGGATGTTGTGACGCTCTTGGATCCAGCCCTGTCTGAACCTAGGGCTCCTGGATTCCTGGTTAAATGACCCGATATATCTCAATTGTTATTCAGCCAGTTTGAGCTGAGTTCCTATTCCTTGAAGCTTGTCTAAAATCCTCTACTACCAGCATCTCTCATTCTGATTGTGCCTTACCATAAAAAAATAATAATAATTTACAAAATAATATTGGAGCATTGTAGAAATTTGGAAAATGCGAAAGGATACCATAAGGGAAAAAAATTGCATATAATACAGTCAAATTGAGATTATTATTATTTTTGTTTTCATTCAGTCTTTTCTTAATCATGTACATATACACATGTAAAGTTGTATATGTTTCTTATCTTTCCTTTTTCATTTAACACTACATTAAATATAGTGTTATTCCCCTATGTGAAATAATATGAATTCCTCTATATTAAATATTTTTGAGACCATAATTTTAATGGCAGTATAATTTGTGTGCACATGTGTGTGTTCATGTGTGTGCAGGTGTGTGTGTGTGTTCTTTCCATCCAACTTCTGTGCGCTTCCTGGTGCTTTACCTCTTTCCTGATGTCACCTTCTGCTCTGGAGCCGGGAAGGATACCAAAGGCCATATGAACAAATTTGACCTCTGCCTGTGTTCCCTGGCCTCTGTCTCGGTGGTCGGGGATTGGGGACCAGTCCCACAATCCCCATCAGCTCATGCCACAACTTGGCTTCTTAGGCAGGAAAGCGCCTATGTCAGAGGCAGAGGCCATCTTGCTGTTCATGTCCCTCTGCCCATGAGCAGATGTCATCCAGACTCTGCAGCCCATAGGCTGGGAGTAAGACAGGCTCAGGGAAAGGCCCAAACCTCTGTCACAGATCAATAAGCATAAAGCCAGGACGGCTCAGCTGCTCCAGGCATGATTTATTCTAAGGCATGCAGAGTTCCCAGTTAGCACAGTAAGAAACCTTTTGTTCCTGCCTTTTTAACGCCACACATCAATAACAATTTGCTTGGCAAAGCCCAGGGTTCTAGGCCTAAATATGCAAGCCACCAGGGGGAAACACAAGGATAACACTGAGAAATTAGCTTTAAAATACCAATAAACTCATTTCACTGTATCCCTCCCTCCCAGTTAGTGCTGTGTAAAGGCTCATAACATTTATGAAGCATTAAATGCCATATAAATGACTAGTTATTGATGTGTAGATGAGGAAGAGAGAAAGTGATGGAAAGAGTAAAAATAGTACAACTGTATGTGATGCATATGTCAGTTCCATATTCAATAAATCTCTGGGTGTCACTCAAAACCATGAACAGTGGTGAACTAAGATTACAGGCTTTTAAGCCCCAACCAGGGTACCTAAGGCAAAAGTTAGAAACAGAAGGGGTGCTAGGTAGTCCAGGGTGAAGGAAAATATGAAGCCAGGCAAGTTTAGGATAGGGCAGTCATCCCAACTCAAGTACAATCATGAAAGCAAAAGCATCCATCTATCATTTCATTCATATTTCATTAACTCTCAGCTATCCTACTACTATTGCAAATATGAATGACTCAGTTTGAGATTTACTACTAATTATTATCATTTATTGAGGGCTAGCTTTGTGACTGGTATTTCACAAATTGTTTTGCAGGAATCATCTCATGTTTTATGTATAACCATCATAAGCATCCTTTGAATTTGATATTTCCTTCTCTACCTTATTGATGAGAAAACTGTAGCTCAGAGAGCTAAAGCAACCTGTGGAAGGCCTAGCAGAGAGCCTGTGTCAGATTCACAGATCCGTCAGTCCAGCCCATCCTCTCCTCCATTGTGTACTTATCAAGGTCCTACCATGTACCAAGCCCATGAGACATTGGGCTACAAAGGGGCCTTAGCCATGCCCCCACAAAACTAATTCCTGGCACAGGTAAAGCTGGAAATGAGTGGATGATGCCTTGAAGTCAAAAGGCTGGTAGTTTCGTGGCTGTCCCAGGAAAATCCAAAAAGCATTGTCCATTGGGTCATGGCAACTTTAAAAAGAGATGCTTGACTCTGTTTGAATGGGTTGGAGATAACTCAACCTGGACCTTGAAGAATGATACGTCTTGTTCATGAAATAGATAGGAAACATACTCCAGGTGGGGGCAGGGGCAACAGCATAGGCAAAGACAGGGAGACTTGAAGGAATATGGCTGTATCAAACAATTTATAGACCAAACAGCAGAAATGAGAGGATTTGGGAACCAAAACATCACCTCTACCAAACTGCACATGTTTTTGTACAACTGACTGCAGCTGAGCCTGAATGTGCAAATAGGTCAGTGTCATTGCAGAGGTGACAAGGAGATGGCCAGGCCCTGTTCAGTCTCCTACCTAAAGCCTCCAACCCACCACCCCAGTCTCGTTTTTCTGGATCTCTTTATTTTTTTCACAGCACTAAACACTGAAATGTTATATTGTTTGCTTCTTTACTAGTTTATTGCTTCACTCCCCATTAGAATATAAGCACTTTGAGAGCAGAGATTTTGTCCATCTTGTTCTCTCCTCTTTCATCACTACTTACAATAATGTTTGGCATATGGCAGACCCTTAAAATTTGCTGGATAAATAAATGCATATGACAGAGAAAAGGAGGCAGATCTTGCTGCTGGTAAGGGGCAGGAGCAATGGAAGTCCTGCTATGCAACAGGGCCCTGTCACTCACCTGGGGCTCAGGGTTTCTCTCTAATCACTTTTAAGTGATTTAGAATCAAAACCACTTTTAATCCGCTTGAATGACTTGTAAAGCTTAAAAAGCAGCAGTCCTTTGCCTGCAATCCATGTGCTTTCTCTTGCCCACCTCCAAACGCTGAAAGGTAAATTGTTTGCATTTGGCTACACTTCTCTCTCCTGTGCCCATGGCAGACATTGCAAATCAATCATGGAAATTTTTCTTGTGGCCTTAGAATCTTTGTCAATACCACACTCCAGACAGACACAGCTAATCCATAGGAGGTGGCATTAGAGATGACACCTACTTTTCATTCTGAGCATGAAAAGAATTAAACAGATGTGAGAAGGGGGTATTATAAGTAGGCACAAGGAGAAAAGGAAAAATCCATATTCCATGGAAATATTGTAAGCTTTATGTCTTCAGACTTGCCTAACAGTGACAAACAGAAGAGCTTGGAGACGACACAGCATGGTGATTATGGACATAACTATCGATGTCAAGCTGGCTGGGGTCCAGTTTCAGTTCCTATCATTCCAAACCATGTTGCTATAAGCAAACCACTTAAACTCTTTAAGCCTCAGTGTCCTCATCTGTACAATAGAACTAATAACTGCATCAAGTTGCTGTGGAGGAAACAAAATATCCATGTTGGGGCTGGCGTGATGGCTCATGTCGGTAATTATAGCACCTTGGGAGGCCAAAACAAGCAGATCACTTCAGTTCAAGGATTTCAGACCAGCCTGGGCAACATGGTGAAACCTCATCTATACAAAATTTTTTTTAATTAACTGGCTGTGGTGGCACACACCTGTGGTCCCAGCTGCTTGGGAGGTTGAGGCAGGAGGATCATTTGAGCCTCGAAGATCAAGGCTGCAGGGAGCCGAGATTGTGCCATTGTGCTGCACTCCAGCCGGGGTGACAGAGTGACAGTCTGTCTCAAAAAAAAAAAAAAAAAACAATTCCATATAAAGCACCT
Source organism: Cheracebus regulus (assembly GCA_963574635.1). NCBI lineage: Eukaryota > Metazoa > Chordata > Mammalia > Primates > Pitheciidae > Cheracebus > Cheracebus regulus. The sequence goes on along the minus strand of CAUYQU010039579.1, from coordinate 6,860 downwards.
AACCCAGTGCCTAGAACACAGTAGGTAATCATTATATATTAGTTATTGATTTTTTTTCCAAAATTGACAGATTGGCAAGTATAAATGTCACCAGGGGCTGAGTCTTGAAATCCAGAAATATCTCAAATGAAATGGTCTGCTTCTTAATAGGAAAATGTAAGACAGGACTACTTTCCACTCAACCCCAAGAAGCTTTCTATTTACTTGTTCCAATGTTTATTCACATCTAAACCACTATTATAAAAACATTAAAGAAAAGATTTTAAACAATAAGCATTTACCCATAATCACAACCCTCATATGTAACTCATTTCATTTTTCATGTTTCTTTCCAGTCTTTTCCCAAAAGTAGATTTTTAAAAAATATAATAATCTTGATCTTCTTTTTTTTTTTTTTCTATTAGTTCTCTGAACCAAGAGATATTATTTCTAGGCTTTTCTCCATGACGGTTGCCACACGCAGGTCACTTGATCTCTCCTGGGCCCAGGGCCCTTGTCTGTCAAATGGGAATAAGAACAGGAGCATTGCTGGCCTCACAGCTTGTTAGATGGAGCAGATGAGAAAATGGGTATGAAAATATGAAGTTAAAAACATAGCTGTTGTAGTCATCTCAAAGGAGAGTTATTTACAGGAGCCAGTGAAATGACAAATGTGAAGGAACTTATGTAAAGTGGCATTTTTAAGTGAGCAGGGAAAAGAGAGCTGAAATGTAAAATTTAAATAAAATTAGAAAATAATGCATTAAATTGTAGATACGATTTAAAGTGCTTCAAAAATGATAGTAAATATCACTCAAATAATTCCCTCTGGCAATTATGGTAAATTATTGGATTTTCTTGTTTGTTTTGTGTTTCTTTCCCTCTTTTCTGCAATACATTTTAAATTAAATGGCCATTTTTCTCTACCTTCATAAATAATACAGTATCCTTCAGGGTCCTCAAATATTTAGTGAACATATTAAACAAAATCATTTAAAAGTTACACTACATAGTAAAGAAAAAATATCAAACTGGAATCACAGGCAAAGGTAGATACCTACATGGCTGTGCACAAAACCCTCACATTAACAGTCACTTCATGGTCCTGGAGCTCGCTCCAAGGAATCTTCTGGCATCAAAGTATTAGTGAGCAATGTTGAATTTACTGAGGATCTCATGGGGGAGGTGACGGAGGGTTTACTGTTTGTTATGGTTTCGACATCTCCTTCAAGTCTCACATTAAAATGATGTTGAAGGTGGGGCCTGGTGGGAGGTGTTTGGGTCAAGGAGGCAGATCTCTTATGAATGACTTGATGTCCTCCTCATGGTAGTGAGTGAATTCCTATCTCACACTGGGTTCATGCAAGATCTGGTTGTTTAAAAGAGTGACTCTCTTATGCTCCTCATATGTCACACCTGCTCCCACTTAACCTTCCATCATAAGTAAAAGCCCCCTGAGGCCTCACCATAAGCCAAGCAGATGTCAGAGCCATGCTTCCTATACAGCCTACAAAACCATGAGCCAAATATGCCTCTTTCCTCTATAAATTACTCAGCCTCAGGTATTTCCTTCATAGCAATGCAAGAATGGACTAACCGAAAATTGGTACCAGGGATGAAGCATTGCTATAAAGATACCTGAAAATGTGGAAGCAGCTTTTGAACTGGGTAACAGGCAGAGGTTGGAAGAGTTTGGAGGGCTCAGAGGAAGACAGGAAAATCAGGGAAAGTTGGTACTTGTTAGAGACTTGTTTAATGGTTGTGATCACAATGCTAATAGAAATATGGACAGTGAAAGCCAGGTTGACAAGGTCTGAGACGGAAATTAGAAACTTATTGGGAACTGTGGCAAAGGTTACCCTTGCTCTTTGCTATGCCTTAGCAAAGAGCTTGGCTACATTGAGTCCATGTCCTGAGAATTTGAAGACATAGGGTATCTGGTAGCAGAAATTTCTAAGCAGGCAAGCATTCAAGATGTGGCATGGCTGCTTCTAACCACCTAGGATCAGATACAGAAGCAAATCAATCACTCAAATTGGAACTTCTATTTAAAAGGGAAGCAGAGCATACAAATTTTGAAAATTTGTAGTATGGCCATGTGGTAGAGAAGGAAAAAGCATTTTTAGGGGAGGAATTCAAGTGGTCTGTAGACCAATCACTTGCTAGAGAGATTAGCATGACTAAAAAGAGAAAACTGCTAATACCCAAGACAATGGAATAAAAGCCTCGGCCTGGCGTGGTGGCTCACGCCTGTAATCCCAGCACTTTGGGAGGTTGAGATGGGCAGATCATGAGGTCAGGAGATCAAGACCATCCTGGCCGACACGGTGAAACCCCGTCTCTACTAAAAATACAAAAATTAGCTGGGTGTGGTGGCTGGCACCTGTAGTCCCAGGTACTTGGGAGGCTGGGGCAGGGGAATTGCTTGAACCTGGGAGGTGGAGGTTGCAGTGAGCTGAGATCATGCCACTGCACTCCAGCTTGGGTGACAGAGCAAGACTCCATCTCAAAAAAAAAAAAAAAAAGCTTCAAGAGTATTTCGGAAGTATTCTGGACAGTCTCTGCCATCACAGGCCCAGAGAGAGGCCTAGGAGAAAAGAATGGTTTGAGGAGCCAGACCGAGGGACCCACTGTCCTGCACAGGCTCAGCTGCTCCAGCTTAAAGCACCCCAGGTATAGCTCAGGCCACTACTTCAGAGGGCACAAGCTATAAGCCTTGGAGGCTTCCACATGGAGGTAAACCTGCAGGAACACAGAATGCAAACATGAAGGTTTGGCAGCTTCTGCCTAGATTTCAGAGGATGTGTTGGAAAGCCTGGGTGCCTAGGCAAAAGTCTGCCACAGGGGCAGAGCCTCCAAAGACTCTACTAGGGCAGTGCCAAGGGAAAATGTGGAATTGAAGCCCCACACAGAGATCCCACTGTGGCATTGCCTAATGGAGCTGTGAGAAGGGAACTGCTACCTTCTAGACCCCAGAATAGTAGAACCACTTGCAGCTTGCACCTTGAAGCTAGAAAAGCTGCAGCTTCTCAATTCTAATCCATGAATGTACACTCACTCGAGTAAGCCATAGGGAAAGGGCTGCCCAAGGCCTCAGGAGGCCACCCCTCACACCAGCTTTCCCAGGATGCAGGATATGAAGTTAAGGATTGTTTTGGAGCTTTAAGATTTAATGCCTGTCTTTCTCGGTTTCAGTCATGCATGGGGCCTGTTGGCCTTTTCATTTGGCCAATTTCTTCCTTTTGAAATGGGAATGTTTACCCAATGCCTGTACCACCATCGTATCTCAAAAGTATATAACTTGTTTTTTATCATACAGGCTCATGGTGGAAGAAACCTATCTTGAATCTTTTATGAGATTTTTGTCCTTGGATTTTAATTTAGTTGACGCTGGAATGAGTTAAGACTTTGGAATACTGCTAAGAAGGGATGTTTGCATTTTGCAGTGTGAGAAGGACATGAGATTTAGGCGGCCAGGGGTGAAATAGTAAGGTTTACATGTTTGTCTTCTCCAAATCTCATATTGAAAGGTAATCCCCAGTATTGGAGGTAGGGCCTGGGAAGAAGTCCTTGGGTTATGAGGGCAGATCTCTCATGAATGTCTTAGTGCCTATCTTGTAGTAATGAGTAAGTTCTTGCTCTTAGTTCATGCGAGATCTGGTCGTTTAAGAGTGTAGCACTTTCTCTCTCTCTCTCTTGCTCACTCTCACCCTCACCATGTGACACACCTGCTTCTGCTTCAGCTTCCACCATGAGTCAAAGCTCCTTGGGGCCTCACCAGAAGCTAGGCAGATGCCAACATTATACTCCCTGAACAGCCTACAGAACCATGAGCCAGTTTAACCTCGTTTCTTTATAAATTGCTGAGCCTCAGATATTTCTTTATGGAAATGTAGGAATGGACTAATAGACAACAGCAAACAACCTGAAATGTTCTGTATCAGCCAGTTGAGGTTAGGTAATGTTGCAGTAACAAATATCTCCCAAATCTCAAAGCCTTAGCAAAAGGAATGTTTATTTCTCCCTCACTCTAAATGTTCAAAATGGGTTGACAGGAAGATGCTGCTCAACCTGCTTTCTCAGGGCTAAGGGTGACAGGGACTCCATTGTTTTTCCCTTGCCATGATCACCTTGATGAGGGAAAGGAAACAAAGTCCAGAAGTAACAAGTGTCTCTTCTCATCACTTCTGCTCCTATCATTGACAAAAACCAATAACACGGTTTCACCTAACTTCAAAGGAGGTGGGGAAGTATAATTCTGCATGTCCCTGAGAGGAGAACCAGAAATGTTTGGTGCACAGCAATAACGGCTACTATGCTGTCCTGAGATACTTCTTCATCTCTTAGATCATCTTATCTCTGTTTTTTCCAAGGTGGGTTGGAGAGGAAAGGAAAGTAAGAGAAGAGTTAAAGGGCATTTTTTTGTTCTTCATTTCTTATTTGCAGTACGCCATTTCCCAGATTTCGGTGCTCTCTAGATTATTCTCTATAAAAGTACAGAAGTTAGGGAGGATGTATACTGCAAATACCTTCCCTCCAAATTCCCCAGTTCAAAAAATTATGATAAGTCTACATGGCACACAGTGTCATTGCTCACAGGTTTTCATACCAAAGCTATTACTGGCCTCAGCTAATAAACTTTCTACTATCAGATCCCACCTTCCTCAGAAGGTATATATGTGTGTATTTTCTGTGTGTGTGTGTGTGTGTGTGTGTGTGTGTGTGTGTGTCTGTGTCTGTGTATGTTGGAAGCAATAAAAGAAAACTTTTTTCCAAATATCCAGATACTTACTGATAAAGTAAAAATTTCTCTGGATTTTCCCTTGGAAAAGTTTTAAGTAGAGCAAAGAGTTCAGCTTCAAAGTCAAGAACTTGACTAATACTAAGAAATTTAGTATTGAATTCAAATTTGGCTCCCTCACTCATCAACTGTGTGAGCTTATCACACACTGCGGTCAGTAGGTTGGGGTTAGTGGAGGGACGGCAGGGATGGGGAGGGTGGGGAGGAATAACGAGGGGAGAAATACCAGATATAGGTAATGGGGGGATGAAGGCAGCAAACCACCTTGCCATGTATGTACCTATGCAACAGTCCTGCATGATCTGCACATATACCCCAGAACCTAAAGTACAATAAAAAAAGAAAAGAAAAAAAAGAAAAAATTTTAATCTTTCTAAGCTTCAATTTCTAATGTGTAATATGAGGAAATAATATTAATTTCTATCTCAACATAGAACATAGACTTGTAATGAGAGTTTAATGAACACAGTGCCTGGCATATAATAAGTATTCAATAAATTCTGGGTCCTATTATAATACACTTTCTTTTTCCAACCAAAAATCCCTTTTTTGACCTTTGTGGCCAGCACAGAAGACAGTGAGATCATCACCATCTTGAATGTGGCCTTTTCACCTTTATTAAATCACAAATATTCACCAGGGAATATTGATTCCCTAGAAATTTATTATTTGATTAAAAGGGGGGTTAGAAAACCAAACACAGAGTGTCTTAACAAAAAGATAAAAATTATCTAATGCATATAAATGAAAGGCTTTAAGCACAGGTAGACCTAGTTGCTCAAATAACATCACCAGAATTCAATATCTGTTGTCTTTATTTTCACCTCTTTGATTTTATTATCAGGCTTTCTTTCCTCTCATAGTGCTAAAAAGACTGCCAAGCATTCCACAGTTTTATCTTACTCTCTCAATAACCATGCTGAATAGAGAGATTTCCTTTTTCCAAACATAGCAGAAATCTCAGGATTGCATTTCATTGATTCTGCTGGGACCACCTGACCATGGGGATGCGGTGTACGATGGGCAAGACTGGTTCTCTCCTCTACACCAAATTGGTAGTAGAATCAGCAACACTGGAATCACGTGTATGGAGAGTAGTGAAGGCTTATATGTCCAAAGAAAAACAGATTTCACTTACCAGAAGAAGAGTATAGGGATGGATACTGAGCAAGAAAAAACCGGATGACTACTACACGTTTTATGAATACACACATTTTTGGAAATATCAAAGTCTCACCATTGACTTATAGCAAAAAATGCAGTATCTTCACTGGCATCCTCCCATTCCTTGTTCATAGCTAACACTGACAATCAGTCATAGCTCTCTTGTCCATAGAGTTCAGAAAATACTTCAGAATTATACACAACCCAGTTATCCTGGCATCTGGTACAAATTGACAGAAGTTGCCATGAAAAATGAAACTATTGTCTCTCTTGAGGACATTTTCAGACAAACTGTTAGACCATGTTATTTTTCTCCATGTTTTCTAGCTCATTTTTTTATTTTTCATTTGTCTTTAGGCTTCTAATCCACAGGCATAAACTAGTTTATTTTGTAAGTTCAGCACATGATGTTTGTTCTTCTTACACTTTATCTAGTCTTATTTGGTCTATTGTCCTGGTCTGTTGAGATCCTAGGTGGGCACTCATAGTACCTGGTTTTAACTTCATATGGCTGAAAGAGCCAGTAAAACGACTGAAAATAAAACAGTTCTGCTAAATGTCTTTATATACATACATATATTTATATAGGTTTTATTGCACTTTCGGTTCTGGGGTACATGTGAAGAACATATAGGATTGTTGCATAGGTACATACATCGCAATGTGGTTTGCTGCCTCCATCCCCTCCATCACCTATATCTAGCATTTCTCCCCATGCTAACTCTCCCCACCTCCCTACCCCCTACTGTCCCTCCACTATTCCCCCTCAACAGATCCCAGTGTGTGATGCTCCCCTCCCTGTGTCCATGTGTTCTCATTGTTCAACACCCACCTATGAGTGAGAACATGTGGTGTTTGATTTTCTGTTCTTGCGTCAGTTTGCTGAGAATGATGATTTCCAGGTTCATCCATGTCC